>PVJH01020419.1:0-40577 GCA_004026705.1 Nesogale talazaci | reverse complement strand
CATCTTCAATTAGGCAAATCTATTCACTTCTTACCACCGGCATTGCTAATGCTCTGGTCTTTAGCCTGGATTATTACAATAACTTCTTAACAAGTCCCCCTGCTTCGCCTCTTGCTCCTTTACAATCTATTTGCCATATGTCAGCCTGAGATGGTCCTTCAGTCCTGTTAAGTTACATTACATCACTCTTCTGTTCAAAAATTCAAATTGTTCCCATTTGCACTCAGTAAAAGTCAAAGTTCTCATGGCTTATAAAGTCTGACATGTTATTTTCCCCACTACTTACCTTTCTGGATATACTTCCTACTCCCTTCCCCTGGATCATTTTCACTCTACCCAATGGAGTCTCTTGGCTCAGCCTGGTAAGCAATCATACTCTGCAGAGATTTTGCATTTATTGCTCTGTTTACCATGCTCTTCCTTCAGCTATGTATAAGTGAAGTAACACAACTCCAAAGTGTGTTAAATCTTAAGAGGGATATGCTGGGCTGAATTCTTTAAAACAATGGCCTTCCTGGGTACTCAATAATTATTGCTTTAACTAAATTTTCCCCAAACCAGTTGATTTTAAAATGCATACACATACATGCATGTACATAAATACACATATATGTGCATGCATATTAATTTATTCAAATATTCTTTCATCCATCTGAATGTATTTATATAGAGTACACCAAAGTTAATAAAGGTACATTAACCTTTTCATGCTCTTAGGTATGTTTAAGTTACATGAGTATCTTTAATTTCAAGAGGTTTCACTCTAGCTTAAGTTAAGCAACTGCAAATAATTATTTTCTTTTTTTCTTTAAAGGAAAGGAAAAAGTGTCACATAACTTGCAATTTGACATAATCTCTTCTCGTTTCGTAGAACTCATACACTTTATATTTGTGTTTAAAAAGCTGCAAAATCAATTTTTAAGCTGTAATTTATGTATTGTTCCTTCATCATCCCTTGCTTACTAAGCATGGCCAACATGTAATATTGAGGGTATAGAAAGTAAACCCTTGATCAAATTCAATCTTAAAAACCTGAGACTATAATATAAAAATAGCAAAAATAATTTATGTGCACCTTTATAAAGGCATCTGTGAGGGGGCCTCAAAAGTTCATGGAAAAGTTTATACTTTTTTCCTTCTATCTTTTTTCTGCAAATGTTTTGAAGTCTCCTTGCATGTAAATATATATCTGGACATATATTTATTTCCTAATTAAATTTATTGAACCAGGAAAACTATAATAACAACAAAAAAAAGCAAAACGAAATGAAAGGACAGAAATAAAGAAGGAAAGTACGGCATGCCAATGTTGGAGAGCCCAAAATTGAGAGGAATGTCAAAGTAAATTCAACAGGAAGACTAAGGTAAATGTTATCTTTTAAGTTATTTCAGAAAATAATGGGGGCAATGTAGGGTAGGAGTTAAAAGGTACCTGGTCCCAGAGAAGAAGGTCAGGAATTTGGGGAGAAATAGGTGATTCCTACAAAAAATTAGCTGCAATTTCTTCTTACATGAAAATTAGGGACACTTACATCAATTTTAAGATGGACTTGTCAGTGTTAGATGAGACAATTTGACTATCATTGATTATAATAAATACATAGAGTGAACATATTAAGCATGGTGACAGATATGAGTTCATTATTGTAATCAATGTGCAAAAAGTTTTACTCATCAATTTTGTCAACTCACTATTTTGAAACTTGAAGAATGAATAATTGAAGGTCTAAATTGCCCTATGGATACAAACCATAAAATCAGTAAAGAAAATATGATATGCCCACAACTTCATCCATATAGCAGCTTTCATATAAATAAAAAAAAATACATAGAAAACTAGAAGTGGCTAATTTGTAATATTTTCATGAATTAATTTACCTAGGCACAATAAGAGATTATATATTAATAATGGAAGTACAAGCTACCCCCAATAAAACTGAAAAGGAAGGCTAAATTGAATGTGATCAACCTTTGCAGTTAACCATGCACAGAGAAATATATTAAGCCCTATGCTATGATGTGCTCCACACAGCAAAATACAAACTTGGAGAAATTTGCAGGGCTGTCATTCCAGAACCTTCAATAAATAAAACATATACATAAAAACTTTAGGACTTGTCCATAAACCCTAATAAAATATCAACCTATGTATGTGGACTTTACATGGAATGTTAATGAAACATCCATATACTTTAATTAACTATTACTGAAACTATTCTTGAATGTTTTTCAACAAAATTATACCTACCTGTAATCTTTTTTTTTTTTTGGGGGGGGGGGGCGCGCATCACTGCTCTCCGGTGGCGGGAGTAGGAGGCCCAGCCCCACTTTTGGAATTGAACCTCCGTCCCAGTGGGCCGCCGTCCCGCGCACAACCACTACGCCACCGGGGCTCAGCCCCCTACTTCCATGTAATCGTAATAATATTGGTGGCATTTGAACATTTTACTGGCTCTCTTTCTTTGGAATGGGTATAAATATAGACCTTTTCCAGCGAATTGGAATGTCCAAGTTTGGTCCAAATCTACAAAAACTCCGTGAAAAAACCTCATTAAATAGTATATTAATTGTAAAATTCTTCAACATTTAGCAACGAAATTCCAACCTGTAGTATGAATATTAGAATATCATCACATTATATATTCTGACAATAGCATTACGTCTACCCAAGAAAACATAAAGCCGGAAGAGATTTGACATCAATCCATTTTGAGTAATGCTAAATATGTCAAGGTGATACCAATATTTTTTAAGTAGTTTGAATTTTTGGCAGGCTAAAATGAAGTTTAATCAATGAATCATAGAGTTCTAAGGAGTGTGATACACTTGTTTGCATATATATTACATATGCGGTGATTCTAATCTTACCTCTCCCTACCAAAAATTAGCAAAAATTAATGCCTGATCAATACACTTAATTATTAAAGTGTATTGAAAATCCATGAAGTGAATTTCAAAGATAGAAAATCCATTAGAGCTTACCTCAGTGGACTCAGTGGGCATAGAACATAGCCTACTTAAGGCATAAATTATGCGTAAAGGACCAGGTACTTTGACAGGGGTCAACCCCAATCAGGGATGCATATGACAGTTGATGAAAAGAAGGGGTAAGGATAAGGGGAAGAAAAAAAGGAGAGAGAAACAACAAAAAAGATAAGAGTGATGGATAGCAGGGCACTAATGCACCACAGGAAGAGTATTATCCTCCATAAGAAAGGGAGAGAGGGACCAGACCCTATGCCAAAGTGCCAAGCCTTGAGGGCAATACACTGGCATGGAGCAGTGAACTAATGGAGGGGAGCACAATGCTGGGCCCAAGCTGAAGTAGGTTGACCTCCTCCCCAGAAGAAGACAATTCAGAGGACAGACTGAAGTTATAGCCTGATGAGAGAGGCAGGACTGTCTAGACCACACCAGTGGAAACTATGGGGGAGAGAGAGAGAGAGAGAGAGAGAGAGAGACAAAGAACTCATCATACCCACTAAACCCTGGGGACAATATCCCTGATCAGAGGGGCCAATGAACAAAGAGCAGCTTAGGACCTGCCCCACCATCAGAGAGACATTCTCTTACTTATCCATTGTACTAGAGGGGGCAGTACTGGAGACACTGTGTGTAATGTGTGCCCTTCTACCTTATGGACAATGGAGTAAAATGCAAAGGGAGTGCAGCAGGGCAGCATGGGGAGCAAAGTAACTAAGTTCCTAAGGAATTCAGAAAATAGATTTCTGACTTAAGGGGTTGGGGCTTGGCATCTCAGCAGACTTGATCAACAAACCTGGAGCTATCTATTGGGTTTTATTTTTTTTCTGGTTTTATTTTTGCTTATTTAGTTCATCATTTGTCCTATGTCTGTCTATCTATGTAAGGTAGGCAAGATGAACAATCTCAATGAGAAAAGAAAGAGAATGGCAGTTCTAGGGGACAAGGAAAAAGAGGGGTGTTAGTGGGAGTGGGAAGCTAACAAACTCAGCGATAAGGGAAGAGAAATATATCTAAAATTGATGGTAAAGAGGGCATATACTGCCTGGTGGGGTTTAATCAAGTGCAATGTATTTGAAAGAAATTACTGAGAGCCAGATGGAGGTTGAGCATGATAGTGGGATTGGAGGAAGTCAAAAAGAAACAGGAGGTAAAAGTTATTTATAGAGATATGACTATGGATATATATTTCTATCTAATCTATGTCAATATACTAATTTATAATGAAAGGGACAGAGACCAATGTACATATATTTATATGTTAAATATTAAGATAGTAGATGGACTTTGGCCCTCTACTGAAGACACCCCTTAACACAATGACATTTGTTTTGGTAACCTGGCACACTTTGATACTCATCTTCACGACAAGATAACTAAAGACAAAAAGAGTGCATATGGAAATGTGTTGAAGAGAGTGGATGGTGCCCAGCTATCAAAAGATATAGATTTGGGAGTCTTGAAGACTTGAAGTTAAACACGTAGTCATACAGCAGGTAAGCAAATAAGCCACGTAGAAGAAGCACACCAGCCTCTGTGATCATGAGGTGTTGAGAGGATCAGATAGCAGGAATCAAAAGATCCAAAACAACTATATAAATGCAAATGAGGGTGTTTGGAGTGGAGATCCAAAGTCCATCTATAGACAATTAGAGATTCTTACAAGAAAGGGTTATAAGGAAGGCACGAATCAACAAAGGTACAGTAAAGCAACAACAAAACATACAGCATTCCTCTAGTTCTTGAATCCTAGATTTTGAGGAAAACCAAGCAGACAGTGGATTGTTTGGAGTAGAACCCAGGAAGTCAGTTCTGTTGTACACAGGAGGAAATACAACCCAGCATTGGGCTGTCCTCAGAATTGTTCTGATGCTTGAACCCATGATTTTAGTCACTGTGAAACTTGCCCCTTATCTCCACATTCTGAGTTAAACCGGCTCTGGTTAAAAACTCTCCCAAACTAGTATGCTAACCCTTGCATATCCGTATTCTGTTATTGCTTACGTCTGAAATATTTCAAACTGTTACATCTCTTTCAAATCATGGGTGCTACATTTCATCTCATCATGTAATTGCACCCCGCAATGCGTTAGTTGCAAAGGCACCCACAGTTGAATTTTCCTATAGGGCATACTGAGCAACTGAGGCCTATTCTTTAAAGTTGGAAGAAAAGGCAAGATCAAATGTTTTACTGTGTTGCCACAACACTTAAGTAAAATAAGAAAACAAGCCATAATATTTATTGGTTGCTCTATCTGTATCAAAGATACAAGGATGTTGTTAACATTTCTTTCCCAAGACTCCCTTTTTGTCTTTGGTTAAAAAGTGTATGCTCCTTTAGTCCAAGGAGGCGGTTTATAAAAAACAAACAAACTGAATCCTTGTCTTCTTTGTTAATCAATTAAGCAAAATAAAAATCTTTCTTCCCTTCCAAAAGTCTGTGTTGGCTATTTGCTTAGCAGAGAGACTTCAGCTTTTGCAATAACACTTGCACCACCTAGAGATGTTTAAGGGTCTAAAATTCATTTGAAAAAGTCATTCTCAAAAGACCCCTTAAAATACTTTGGGCACTGACCAGATTTATTCCATAAGTTGAAAAATATGAATTCAAGAAAAGTCACTAATGTTC
Source organism: Nesogale talazaci (assembly GCA_004026705.1). NCBI lineage: Eukaryota > Metazoa > Chordata > Mammalia > Afrosoricida > Tenrecidae > Nesogale > Nesogale talazaci. The sequence continues at coordinate 34,966 of PVJH01020419.1, read as the reverse complement.
AGTAAAAATTCTGAAGGACCATGAAATTTTAGCCTGGAGATACTTTCTTCTCTCCCATCACTTCTCCACGGTACAGATGTGCCCTTCATAAAAAGACTGGAGAGGAGGGGTTGGGAAAGGTTTGGAGGGTCAGTAGTGCCAGTGCTGGAAGGGATACATCCACTCAGGGGAAGCTAGAACAGCGAGAAGCAAGCTATTTGTTCCTGGTTTCATTTTAAACCCTGAAAATGCAAACTGTAAAATCTGAGACAGACTTGTAAAATGGCCTGATCTTAGAAAACATACTCTGAACCAATCATTGCAACAGATAACATCTTATTTGTTTATGACTCAGTTAACTGCTCAACAAGCATTGATGGATCACTAACCTCCAGGGGCTGAAGAACTATCCTCAAAGTGCCCAACATTACATTAAGAGTGTGAATTTAACAACAACAAAAATGTAGGGGGAGGTATTTGTGAACACCCAGGTCACAAAGATAGTTAAAGAACATAATGAAAGAAGCAAGCACAAAACTTAAACACACAGTAATCTGGTGAAGGATCTAAAAATTTATAGCTATCCTCATAGAAAGTATGAAAAAAGAAAAAGGAAAAAGAACGTGTGAAAAATATTTGTTGCAACAAAAATAAGATTTGTAACAGATTCAGAAGTTTGGATCCATTCTTTGAGAGCAATAAGGACAATAAAAATAGACTATCTTAGTGCCCTCAGATGTTGAAATCAAGAGACACAATTTAAATTACGTTTTATAAACATATCATAAAGACCAGTGGAAGCCAAGTTCATTTTCGTTAAAATTATAACTACATATAAAAATAATAAAAAATTATAATGATGGTATTATAAAATAATTTCAATAAATATAAAATTGAAAAATAAAAATTTAGAATTTATAAGTATAAATAACTAGAGTTAATAATTGAGCAGGAGCATATTGTGAGATACCATGCTGGCAATGAGCACTTCTGCCTTGGAAAGCCCTCAAAATAACAATGAAGCAGTGCTGCCTTCGCAGATGAGAGGTGATCACAATAATGTAGATGGGGTACTGCTTTGGGGACATGCATTTGCTAATGGGGCATGAGTTAAAATGATAACAGTTGTAAAGATAAACATCCATTAATGAGAAGAAAGAGGTTGTACAAAATTAAAAATTGGAAGGTATAAAAAATAAAATGTATGTGCTTGATTCGGTGGCGCATATGCCATAAAAGAAAATGGAATGCATAATGATTGATATCCTAGGAATTAATGAACTAAAATGAACTGGTGGTGGTCACTTTGAAACAGCTACTCATATGGTTTGCTTAAGATTAGTAGGAATGGCATAACATTTATTGTCTAAAGAAACATATCAAGATCTGTTTTGAAGTACAAGACCATCTATGATGCAATACTCCCTGCATGCCTATGAATAAGTTCAGTTAGTATAACTATTATTAAAATATGCCCCTAAAACACTAACACCAGTGATAGAATTGATAAAACAGTGCAATTATGATAAATTGAGGATTTATTGGAATAAAAAAGTTTGAAACACAGAGGAAAGGACAAGAACTATATTTTATGATTTAATTATAGAAATTAAGGTGGTTAGAAGCACAAAGTCACTTTATAAAGTATAATTGGTTAACACTCAACCATTTCAAGAAGTAGCATATCCGGAGCCCTGGTGGCATAGTGGTTATGAGTAGGGTTTCAATCCTCAGGAGGTCGCATATGATCAAGAACCATTGGTACTGAAGGAAGATGCCCAAGTTCCTCTGAAGGCATTCAGGAAAGAGAGAAAGAAAAAGAAAGAAAGAAAGAGAGAGAGAGAGAGAGAGAGCCAGCTATATTACTGGAATAAAAACAAAAATATTTCAAAGGACCGATGAACTACCAAAGGGAAGGTTTCAACAAGCAAATGAAAAAGTTGAAACAGTCACTACTCTATGCCAAGTTTTTTGGAAGACAGTTTTATATATGTGGCTACTACAAAGACATAAAATAATTCAGAAATCATTGAATAATATCATTAATATCACACAAAAGCCAATGTCTGTTGAAGATAGTTCAAAAAGAGGTACAGCTCCACATGAGGAAGTGTCTGCCAGAAATCCAAGCCAGATTCAGCAGTCATGGAACGAAGGTTATTCCTGTGATGGGAGATGAAACTTGGCTGAAAGCAGAGACTACCAGAAAGATGTCTACTTCAGTTTCATATACTCTCCCAAGACATTTAAATGTATGGATCATGACACACTGTAGATCACATTGAGAAAAATGGGCATTTTGACAAAATGTACTTGTACTCATGGATAGGCTGTGCATAGGCCAAGAAACAGTCCTTCAAAAGAACAAGGAACACTGCAAAACCTAATGTCAGGAAAGTTCTGATCTGTGTAGTTTTTCACTATACTTATTCAATTAACACCCGGAGCCAATAATCAGAGTGCTTTGAATTATATAAGACACAAGGTGGCATTGGGATTGGAGGAAGATTTAATAGCTACTGGTTGTGGTGGTTCAGCTAGTTCAAACCAGTGCTGCAAGACAGATGCCTACCTATTTGTTGTGTTTGTGAACTGGTTGTTAAAATGGCACTTGTAATCAGATTTTTTTCTAAGGTGGGCAACTGGGCATCCCCCCAGTGGAGAAATTACAATCACAATTTTCCATTCCTTATTTTATAGTGTTCATCTGTATAGCATCTGTATTCTAAGTGCCTATAGTGATGTTGGTTGTGTCCGCAGGTTTAAAAAATAGATGGAACTATGCCTGTAATATTTATTTGCTTCAAAATATCTCATTATTTGATGAAATGAGAATAGAAAATATTCTCTTACATTTGTTATTACAACATGGAATATAAAGAGAAAAATATTCTAAACTACCAGTGTGACATCCAATTGTTTGTTTCAGTTTTGTGTTAAAAACACCCCAAATTCCCATGAGATATGATGACTAAATTTTACCATTCCTGAAAGTGTTCAATGAACTAAAATATTGTTAAAAACTTTCTGTAAGTTCAGCAGAAGTATAAAGGAATTTTTTTCAAAGTTGACTTGGTCTGAGAGAAATCACCTGTTTCCAATATATCAAACACAAACACTATTGTCTAACTGGTCTACTTTTAAAGGAATGGAATCTTACTTCTAGAGTGAGAAAATGGTTAAGGAGAAATCACACATACACACAAAATGATGCTTGGATAAAAGAAAATAACATTGCAAGTGAGGATGGTGATCCAGAAGTAAAATGGAAATATCTTAAATAACAGGGTTTTAAGACTATACTTTCAGGAATCACTTCATAGTTCATTGAATAACAGGGTTTTGGGGTCAAGTATTATTTCATATTTTTCATTGATATTTAAAATTTTTTTGTTTTACCACAATCAAATCTTGTGTACTTTTATTGTTCTTGTTTAAAATATCAGTTTTATGAAATAATAAGCTATTTCCCTGTAATCTCTTTTTGCTGTTTTTTAATATATGAAAAATGATTAATAGGGCAGCAAACAGATTGTTATTAATTGAAAGCCAGCAAGTGACACAATCTTGTTTATAAAAGCAAGGAAGACTCCAAGCACTAATGAAAATCAAAGACTGAAGCTTTAGTCATGGATTATCAATCAATATAAAGGAAATTAAAATCCTTACAACTGAATTGATAGACAAAATCATGATCAACAGAGAAAAATGTGAAGTTGTTAAGAATGTAATTTTTCTTGTTTTACCAATCAATTTTCATGGAAACAGTAGATAAATAATTTAAAAATGCATTAAATAACAAAGATGTCACTTTGAGGAGGACCTGACCTCACATGCATGTGGAAGCTGGACAACGCAAAAGACAACATCATAACTTCTGTATTTAAATTATGGGCCTGATGAAGAATATTGCAAATACCAGGGTCGAAAAAAAAAAGCACAAAAAAGTCTGACTCTTAGTAAGTACATCCAGAATATATTTTTTAAGAAGGCAGATGACTAGATTTCACCTCATCATTTAGACATTATTGTGAAAGACAGTTTCTGGTAAAGGTCACTATTTTGGTAAAATGGAGGGTCAAAAAAAAATAGGGAGAACTTCTGCTCAATGACAATTGATACAATGATTGCACCTTTGGTTCCCACTCAATGAGAATTGTGAAGGGCCTGAGCCCCAGTGGCATAAGTGGTTGAGTGTGGGACTGGGGCCCGCCAGCTTGGTGGTTCAAGTCTAGCGGCGGCTCCCCGGAGCAGTGCTGGGTAGGTCCCACGACCACTAGAGGGCAGTGATGCCCCCCACCCCAGCAAAAAAAAATAATAATTGTGAGGATGGCAGCAACCCGCGCTGTTTAGCTCTGTTTTATATAGTGTGACTGGGAGTCAGATTCCTCTCCATGGAGTTGAACAGACACAGCCGTGTTGCCACTGAAGGAAGCCTAGCGATTTGTTTCTTCAAATAAAAAGAGCGACCTGGGGAAGAGCACTGCTCAGCGACACAAGAGATCACACGTCAAAATCAACTTGACATTTTTTTAAAAAACTCTAATTTGCACTAAAATATGGAGCTGATTTATTGTAATGGGATGTGTGACTACAATATATATTTTCTTATCTTCATATTAAAATGCACTCCTACCCTTCTATGGCAGGTTTGTAAAATATGCAGAAACACCCTGAGCCATCATTCCCTCACAAGGAAAGGAAGAAGGATGGATCAATATAGGAGCTAATATTGTACATTATGTGATTAGATTATGGGGAACTAAGAAAGGTATTGAAAATCATGGGGAAATTATGCAGAAAATTACCTCACAAAACAGATTTTCAATCACAATAGAGTTGGTTTAAAATATAACTATATTCTTGTTCTTTGATGCTTGATCCCTGCTCCCTTCGGTCCCTCTTGATCACACATGCTGGTGTGCTTCCTCCATGTGGACTTTGCTGTTTCTGTGCTGAATGGTGACTTGATTATCTCCAAGTCTTTGAGAGCTCAGACATTCAATCATTTGGTACCTGGGCACCATCATTTCTCCTACTCTGTTTGTCTCTATCCATTTGTGTTCAACGATATCGGGAGTCAATTGGTCCATTGATTTTAGTTTTTGTTCTTTGATGCCTGATGCCAGATTGTTTCAGCTCCTCATGATCGCACAGGCAAATGAGCTTCTTCTATGGCTCATGCTACCACATGGTCTACATGTCCTCAGTGGGCACAGTGACATGGGTGATTTGCCTAGACCTTCCACCACTGTGTGGCCATGCTGGCTATTATGTTTCTTCTGTGTGGGTGTGCTCTCTTCCCAATTAAATGGTCTATTGTTTGTCTTCAGGCTTTTAAGACCCCAGACGATATATCCTATGATGGCTGAGCACCATCAGCTTTCTTCACCACATTTGCTTGTGCACCCATCAGTGATCGTTTTGGGCCAGAGCCTCGAAGAATACCAGATTCATATACAAAGTGTTCTTGCATTGAGGGAGTACCAGGGTGAGGGTTCAAGGTCCACTTTGCTACCATAGTACTTAGCCTATAGATATGTTCTTAAATTTATTCCCACCTTATACTAGAGAGTTGTATTTATGTATAGACATATCTATATTTAGACCTCTGCAAGTACACTTTGCCCTCTAGCTCTTCTCTCTATTTACTTCCATCTCTCTCCTATCCCACTACCATATTCCACCTTCATTGGCGTTTCATTGTTTCCTCACAGATTCATTGTCCTTGCTTACTCCCAACCAGGCCTTCCACACCCACCTTTTCATCGATTCCCGACCACTTGTTGCTCCATTATGGTATTTATAGTAATATGGCTATCTTTTATATTATGAAACAGTCAATCCCTGGGTGAAAGTCATTTTCTTTTTTGTGTGTGTGAAGGTCTTTTTCAAAGTGTGTCTTTATGTCACATCTGTTGGTGAATTAGAACAGGTACATATATGGCTCTTACTTTATTTAATTTACCTTAATTGAGTACAAGGGTAGGCTTGAAGGTTTTTATTCTGTTTTATTTTATTTTTTGAGTAATTAGAAAGCTGTATGAAAAGGTTAGAGTTGTTGTGTGTAGGATTCATTCATTTTTTTCAAAATGAGCACAAACCTAGATAACTTTAAAGAGCAAATAACCATGGCCCATGAGTTAACTCAACCAGAGCGATGATGAGACGGTGATTAAAATGGTCCCAACTCTACCCCACAAATCCAGATGGACTGTAAAGGGTTTACTAGTGGAGAAGGGAGCTGGGGATGTGGGAAGACCAAGATGGTTGAGCCTCTTCAGCCCGGTGGTTGGACTACAGCTTCTGGAGGGGTGTAGAGAGGGTGGGGTGGAGGGAATGCAAGGGTGAATCCCCTCTGACCAAGGATGAGGAATATGAAGAGCCTTGCAGAGGACATTGCAAAGTGATTCATTGAAAATGCAATGATTTAACACCTTGTCATTTGACTTCTCTTTTTACCCATTTAAAATTTGGTCCAGGTTTTTGAATCTTTTCTACTTCATTTTCTATTGAATGCTGCCTCTGCTTTATTTTATTATTATTGTTAGATTTTTTTGGTATGTTTTTGCTTTCATCTCTTATTATTGATTTTGCATGTTTTTCTGTATACAAAATCTAGTATAGTACATTGTTAGAGATAATAACTGAACTAATAGTTTCTTGGTGGTATGGCAGAGGAAGTTGCGGGGGATAGGGAGTTAATAACAACAAGAACACGAAAGAAGAAAATGTTCTAGAATTGTCTGTGGTAATGATCATAACACTTATAACTGTTGAATTGCATGTTAGATGGATTATGTGCCAATAAAATCTTTGTTTAAAAAATAAAATATAACTATCACTTTAGTTCACTATTTAAAGTTTTGTTGCTATATAATTCACATACCATACAGTTCAATAATTGAATCAAGTGCAGAAGAATTGCGCAATCATCACCACAATCAATTTTAGGACATTTTCTTCTTTCTTGTACTCATTGGTGCTGGCTCCTAGGTCAATTTTTGATGAAAATAAGTCCATGAACTTAAATTATTATCCACTTTTTTTTGTTTCTTTTAAGATGTTATTTTTCTTAATTTTGCTTCTTGTTTCTTCTTTTCATTGTGTTGAAATGTGTCAAAAGTGAGTTGATGGCAGTGAGTTTGCTTGCTTTTTGACTCAGCTTTTTATACCATTTCAATGTCAGGAGAAATAGACTTGTTTTGGTGTACAAATTTTGAGTTGTTCTATTTATTTAAGATTTTTTTTTGTATTTTACTTCTTGAGATTCCAGCTTTGTGTATTTATTACAGCATTTTTCTACCCTGTTTTTTCATTCTTAAATTACTCTCACTTTTATTTTTGGAATTTATCTTCAATGTCTATTAATTTCACTTGTAGTTCACCACTGCTGTATTCAGCTCTGTTTGATATCCGATCCTCCCCATCCATTGTTATTATAAAAATAGATTATATATTTCTTAATGTAGTTTGTATACAGATTGCTATATAATTACTTTAAATGTTCTGTGGCTTTTGAGAATTTACACTTTTCTATACGTATGGGAAATATTTTTCTTCTGTTTAATTTGTTCAAAATTCATATTAAAGTTTATGTTCTTTTTTAGATATGATTCAAACAAACTTCTGAACACAGTGCTTTTTTAACCCCTACCACCATCATGAAGATTACATCTACCTTACATCTGGGAGATGAGTACACATTATGCTCTTTTCTTATTTATTGCTTCTTTCTAGACCGAGTGCATTCAAGATACGTGTCAGATTTTGTATATATCAATGCATCTATATATCCATGAATATACTTCTCTATTCATTATTTACAGATTGGTCAAGTAAGAGTACTAGTCAAACAGTGGGCGAGTCTTTGGGCTGCTAGCTACCGGGTCAGGAATTAGAACTCACTGAGTTCACGATGAGGCTTGAAATTCCCATAAGAACTTACATCCTCGGGCTGAGCCCCGGTGGCCTAGTGGTTGTGGGCGGGACTGCAGCCCACTGGGTTGGAGGTTCAAATTCAGCAGCAAGGCTGGGCCTCTTACTCCCACCACCGAGGGCAGTGATGCCCCCAAAGCAAAACCAAAAACAAAGAACTTACATCCTCGGAAACTCCCAGGAGCAGTGATAAACTATCCATAGGCTCTCTGTAAGTCAGAATTGATCCACTGGCATTGAAGTCTGTGTGTGTGTGTGTGATAAGTCAAACAATGATCTATTGCTTTCATTGAGAAAGTGTCCACTGTGCCAAGAATGGCATGCTAATGTATTTTAGAGTTTGCTGAAATGTCAGTCAAAGCCCATATAAACAAACAAAAAAAGAATTCCAATTCCCCAGTTATATACAAAGCAGTTCTCCGCATCTATAAATAAATAATAGTGATGATAATGGGTCATTGTATTTTTCTATTTCCAATGACCCAGAGGCTGAATTGAACTCCCTGCTAGGGTTTCAGAAGCTGTAGGTATTTACAAAATAAAACACTGTAATATAGTCACACACAATGGCTAAAATTTCACACATGTAATATCAATGATATTGTTCTAGAATTTGAGCATTCTGTTGAGTCATCTTTCCTTGAAATAGGTATAATGATGAATCTCTTCCAGTGAGGTGACCAGGTGGCTATCTTCCAAATGTCCTGTCATGAACATGTGTGTGCTTCCAGTACTCCATCAGCTTGCTGAAGCATTTCAATCAGTCTTCCTTCAGTTCTTATACCCTTCTGTTCCCCCCTAATACTTTCAGTGCAGCTGAACTTCTTCCTTTAGCACTTTTGGTTCTTGCTCATATGGTGCTTTCTGGAATATGGTGATATTCCCTAGTTCCTTTGGTACTGTGACTCTGTCTGCTCCTGACATATTGTCAGGAGAGACTAGTCACTGGAGAAAGACATCACGCTTTGTGTGTAAGGCTGGGTTGACTAGAGAAAGAAATCCTGTGACACTCACATATGTCTAAGGAAGAGCTTTATATTGAGAGGTAACTATATATTAAGAAGGCATCACTGCCCAATCCAATTCTAGTGTGTGAGTTTAATGCTAGTCCATAAATTCTTCAAACTCAGAACCACATATCAGTGATAGAGAAAGATGGACAGGGAGACAAGAGTTCACAGACCAGGGAGTGGAGGTCTCCTGGATCCAGTCTATGGAATGCTTTTGGAGTGTCAGATACCCTCAGTGCTGGATTCAGGGTCCCAGCAGGCAGGAAGGCAAAATTGCAGACAGACAGGGAGGTTCTCAACCCCCCACCCCCCCATCCCCATTCCCCTTATAAGAAGACCACACTCCCAAGAAGGCATTGACAGACTGTGGCCAAACTGACAGGTTGAGTTCCACCAGAACACATCCCTAGATCTTTAACTGACTATAATATTCTCAAATTGCGAAGTGGAGTGGCAGTCAAATAGAGGAAAGCCCTTGACAGGGTGCATTGATGCAACAGATGCAGCAATGGACTCAAGCACAGTAACAATTCTGAGCATAGTCTAGGGCTTTGAAATAGGTCAAAGTGTTTCCTTGTGCTATGCATAGGGTCTCTCTGTGGATCAGAAGGAATTCTCTGGCACAAAACAACAACCCAGCAAAATTCCAAGCTGAGTTCTTAATATATTTTTAGTCCCTACTGAAGACATCAGCTTTGAAGTCTCTCTTCATTTTAAAAGGGGGGTAAAAGAAACACACACACAACACACAAACCCCAAACCTGAAAGCCATTAGCATCAAATTGGTTCTGATTCATAGTAACTGTATGGAACAGAACAGAAATGTTCACGTGAGTCCAAAAGTGTCATTCTCTGAAGCAATATGCCCCATCCTTCTCCCTCAGATAAACTGGTAGACTCCAAGTGCGCACCTATTGGGCACTTGACTACACTTGACTACAACCTTATCTGTTCTAACAGCACCTTATCTGTCCTCCTTACTTCTTCTTTTACCATTCTCTCATTTCTTCTACAAATGTCCTTCCTATTCTTCCTTGTTGTTTACTTCAATCCGGCTACTATTTATTTATTTCATTTTTCCTCTCTTCACTTTTGCTCAGATATCTGAATGATTTTATTTTCCTTATGTGTGTTTCTGGCAAATGTTCATGTGTATATGAACTATAACAACTTCATGCATCATATTTGGAGGACCTTACATAAATGTCATTTTATTACCTGGTTGGTGAGAAAAAATAGCCAGATAAACATAAGCATTTTGTTTCTTAAAACCTTAATTTATTAATTGTATAGCATTAGTTGATATAAGAATTTCTATAAATAAATGTTCTATCTCTCAAATATGGACTCACATTTCCACATATTCTCCCTTTGTCTCAAGTTTTAAAAATTTTGTCAAGGCAAAGAAAGCATGTGAATGAGAGGCAGAAAAAAAATGTGGAACATGTCAGCCCTAACAAGGCTTTCATTGGTTCTTATCTGCTCAGGGGATGTGTAGCTGTCAGAGATACCCGAATGTGACTTATACCACAGTCAAGTATGATTCATAAAAATATTTTGAGTGTTACATTTGATACATTATTTTAGGATGCTATCTATAGACACAGCAGGTGTCTACATAGAATTCAGCATTGGCAACAATATTCCCTTACCTGTAAGGGGGAATAAAAGGTATTTTGTGCTTGTACCTTATAATATATTCTTTCTCCTGCATTTCAAAATTTTGAAAATAGACCATATCAAGCTTTTTGTGTTTCCTTCAAATCTTTGCACCACTCATATTCTCATTTGTCTATCTTGATGGATAATGTTAGAAGCGATTGGAATGGATTTTCCCAATGTAAGTGTATCAGTTCATCTCCTTGAGGGCCTTTGTCTCTTTTGATGACTCCATACTTGATGAAGCATTCTAATCTTACCTAAGATCTGGACCCTCCTGATATCATCTACAAAGTAAAGGAAAAATATTGCCATCCCTTTTTAAGGAAAATCTAGCAGTACTTCTTCTAAGACAGATTTGTTGTTCTTTTTTTCTGACAATATATTCTTCATCAAAACTATAATTCAATGACTTTTTTTGCTTTTTATAGACATAAGTATACATTTGATACCACATTTAAAAAATTTTCTTCCTGTCTTTCACAATAAGAGAGTGCCACACGAAAGTTATATATCACTCTATGTCTTTAACAATTTAAACAAGAACTGCTTATTTGAGAAAAGCAAAAATCTCTATTTCAGTGGCTATACCTACATAAGTCTTATTAGTAATTGATTTTTTTCTATAGCCTAACCAGAAATACAGTTCTGGAAATTTTATATCATTGAATAGAACATACCCCCTTAGATTGTGTACTTTTAATTTTTAAAAATATTTCCATGTAGGAAATCATTTCAAAATAAATTTATTGAATAGTTCAATAATATCAATATTGAAAAAGCCAATATTTTGACAAAGGTAATATTCTATACTTATGTCTCAGTGCTGAAGCACTGAGGGATATATTTTAATTTTAATGTTTTAATTTTTAACTAGAAGAGGATGTGAAAGTCAAGAAAACAATAAAAATCACACACTCCTTAACTTTGAAAATCTTTGATAGAGAGATCTAGCTATCAGATTCTCAAACTCAGAGCACATATTGATCTGAGTATGCTATTAGCTAACAACTTTTCTTACCAAAGTCCTGGAAAAAAATGAGTGTTGATCATTTGATTAGTATTTCCTGCCTTGAGGTATACTTATGGATTATTTTATAATTTGTTGCCACTGTATTGAAATTGGAAGATTTTGCCATCATGGTTTTGTATCTTTTATCAAAGAAAATTGGCAGTGAGATTTTTTTTCAGAAGTCTGCAATTATGTAGAGATGCAAAGAATTTATCAGGTGTTTATATGACATAGCTGTTGTGCTACATATCTGTGTCAGGCAGGGTTCTCTTAGAGAAATAAAATTCAGGACACTAGTAATTCTTTTTATATATTTATATATTGAGAAAGGTATGTAAGCTAAGAAAGAAAAAGTTAACTATAAAGCAATACAGATTGCTCAGTGGAACTCACTTGCGTGAGGCAACTAGAAGACTGGCCACTGAGTAGTCCTCTGTAGAGCAATTCAGGCTATCTGGTCACAGGCAGCAAACAGCAGAGCAGGTCACCAACAGTCAGCCAGATGACAGAGTCCAACAGTCCCCAGCTCAAGAGATGTATATCCCAGGAGCGTAGCGAAGTAGGGCTTGAAGGATCCTCATCTCACAGCAACACAGTCCACGAGTAGGTGTCCCATGGGAAGTGTTGCTTAGAAGTCGAGGCACAGGATGAACAAGGCAGCTCTCTGGTCCCAAAATCTAGAAGCAAGAGAGAGGGTGGGACTTGCTGAGCCCTTCCTATCTCTGCCCTTCAATTCATCCCCCGTGTTCATTAGCCATGCGGTCACAACAGACCCACCAATCTTCTGTGGCCGTGTTGGCATAACAAACCTACCTATCACAATACCAGACACTAAATACTTGTCTGCTGAAACTATATTTACTATTGTGAGAATTTACCTACCAAAAAGTAAAAGTTTACTCTAGTGTAATATAATTCATGTTGTTAATTTTTCTCATGTGTGTTTAAACATGTGTGTGCATTTTCCTTTTTGACTACAAACACAGGGTGAAATCAATGCTCATGTTTGGGAAGTCTAATAATTATAATGGCTGGCCACAGTGAGCATCTGAGTATGTTTTTGGGGGGTAAAATGGGAAAAATTGGAGTAGACTCCTCAAGGGCTGTAGCCACTCAAGTCTTTATAGAATGCTGTGTCTTTCACCCCATATCCTTTCAAGTAGTTCTCACTGAAGTCTTAAGACTGTACTTTTCTTCAAGTGGGGTAAAACCAAATCTGCTATACAAGAATGAAGTACTATTTGAACCTCAGTCATACACCAATTTAAATAAAGTTACAATCAGAACCTTAGTAAGTCATTAGGAAATACTTCTGCCATTACCAAGAGCTACCCACTACCACCTGTATTGGCTGCCAAAGGATGGAGAGAAGTGAAGGAAGAGTTTAGAGTTAGAAGGTTAGGACATTTGCACTCAAGTGATTAGAGCTATTGAAACACATTTTTATAAAGCAAGGAATGTGGGGAATAAAAGAAAGGTCACTATCAGAGAAAAGATAACTAAAGCTAATTTTATGAATTAATTTTTAATTTAAAAGCTCTTGTGAAAATGTCTTCGGTTCTCAATTCCTTCTAATAATTCCATGGAGTCATGATGGTATATTTAGACTAAGCTGTTCATAACACTGTACCTCCTAGCATAATATTCAGATTTTGCTCAGTCCAATAAAAATAAAAAATAACTTTGCTCCTTGAAAATGCTCTCACTCCTGAGGCCAGCTAAGGAAAACTATCAGTGTGTAACTGCATGAACCAATGTGTGATGCACAGTCTGTGTGAATGTGTGTGTATTTGTGTGCACTTGAGTGGCTGTTCTGATGTTTCAAAGCTGCTGCCTGTATCAGAGAAGATTCTGATAGATACTGTTGATCTTGTTGTAAAGTTTAATTTATTATTGCTTAATAGTTTATTGTACCTTCTCACCTCCTTCTTTGGGATTGAGGTATGATTTCTTAAAACCTGTGGTCAAAGTCTAGCTGCTATGTTCACTCTCTCTGAGTAAAAAGTATGTACAATTTTCTTTTCATTTCCTTACCAAAATATCCACTGCCATCAAGTCCAATCCAGATCATAGTGAGATTATACGGCAGAATAGAAGTGCTCCAAAGTTTTGTTAAGGCTGTGAAACTAGGGACGTGGACTTATAGATGTGTCTCTCTTGAAACAAGAAGGAGGTTCAAACCACTGACCTGTGAGTTAGCAGTTGATGACTTTAAACATTGTCACACCAGAGACTCCTCTGATTCCCTTAGGTATTTTTCAGGAGACCCTTGGGTCTTTCCTAAGAACGTGGCTTATTCAGAAATGGTCTCTTATACCAATAGAAACCAAATCCACAGTCATCAAGTAGATTCTGACTCATAACAACCGAACAGGATGTAGCAGAATGCCCCAGTGATTGCATAATAATAGACCACCACCTCTGTCTTGCATGGAACAGATAACACACTGGGCTCACCAACATATAAATTGATAGGAAGTACTTAAGAGGGATATGATCTACTTCTATGTATAAGATATGCATGATACTGATATAAATTTGTAAGACCTGACAATCACTACATCTAGAATTATGGAAAAGATTAAAAAGGTAAACAATGGATTAATTTTGAGAGCTTACTCTAGAGATGGTACTTTACTAGCATTTTAACTATTGTTCCTCATCAGAAATATAACAGTTTGGAGGGATAAATGTTATTGCTCCCACATTTTATAGAAATGGATAATCCCTAGTTGAAGCACAGGGAGGTAAGCAATTTTATCAACTTTTTACATGGTTAATATCAAAAGGACCAGAAATTCAATCTATGTCCTATGAAGCCAAAGACCAAACTTTACCAAGAAAGTAAAGCCATTTCAGGATGTTGTTGATAAAATCACTGACTTATAAAATTTAGACATTCATTAAGATAATAATCTGGACATGCCAGGTTTGTTCAATGCCAGCATGTTTCCTAACACCATAAACTTCTCCACATATTATTTTGAAAATAGAAAAATTATGTACGGAGTTTAGGCAAATTAAATGTTGATGCATATATTTCAATAACTGCAAAATTGTAGTTTATAAAATCCACAAAAGTCTGATAATAAGACACTTATAGAGTACCTTGTTCCCTTCAAAAACATTTACTGGCATCCTGGTATCTCTCTGGGGGAAGATAATTTGGATTGGATATTCTTTTTCTGTTTGATGTTAATGAAGTCATTCCAAATTACTATACCTTCGAACTGAATCTTCCTGGGTAGTGTGTTATAGAACAGCTCACCAAAAGAGAAAAAGAGGTGTGACTTCCGAGTGGTTAAGCAGTAGGCTACAAACAGACAAGTCAACAGTTCAAACCACCAGTCCCACCTCAAGACAAAGGTATGGCAACCTGTTTTCATAATGATTACAGCCTTGGAAATGCTAGAGAGTAATTCTATTCAGCTCATCGGGGGTCAGTAGGACTCAGAAATTGACTTGGGAACAAGAAGTTTTTGCTTTGATGGACACCAAGGGACTCACAAAGAGAAAGAGACCATGTGATGATCTCCTTCTAAGCCCAGGAATACTTGAAATATCCTACAATGCCCAGACAAGGGGAGTTTACTAAGGGGTACCAATGGTTAAAGCTCTCAGTGGATAAATAAAACACAGAAGAGCCTCTGATGAAACAGTAGAGAATACATTTCCCCCCAAATGAGCCCCTTACAAAAACCTGTGGAGTACCAAATCTATTCTGATCACCATGGGTAGGAGTTGACTGAAGGGAAACTGGGTTCATAGTGTTCAGTTTTTACTGACAATAAGGACTATCCCCCAGAGCCAAACCCCTGACTTTGATTCTTGTTCTTCAGTGTCATCCAGTTGGTTTCTACTCTGTGCAGACATCAGAATGAAACACTGCCTGGGCCTGCAACATCCTCATAATTGTTATGTCTGGTCCCTATTTTCAGTCAGTCCATCTCCTTAAAGGACTCCCTCCTTTTATGCTGACCCTCTTCTGAGCATGGTATTCTCCTCCAGGGACTGTTCTAAAATATGAGAGACAAAAGGTCACCATCCTCACTTCCTCGGAGCATTCTGACTGTATTTACTTGAAGGCAGACATGTTTGCTCTTCTGGTAGTCTTTGCTACTTACGATATTTTTAACCACCACTCTTAATCTGGGTAGACTAGAGAAGTAAATTCATTGACACTTCTATGTGTATACAAAAATATTTATATAAAAAGTAATTGTACATTATGAAAACATCCCAGCCCAGACCAGGTAATGTCCTTAAATCCAATACTAGTTCATATGTCCAATAACAATCTAAAAGGTTCCCGTTAGAATCACAAAACACATGCAATGATGCCCAATGCAGGAAGATCACATACCTTTGTGGAACCAGTGGTGTTGTAAGCATCTCAGCACTGGCAGGAATCTCCATGTGGTTCCTTCAGCTTAGGGCACTAGCATAGTTCCCTGTGTCTTGCCAGCTGCAATTTCTCCAGGGAGTAATCCCAGATAACTCAGGACATTCTTCTTGACAAGCCACATGAAGACAGGCTGATGGCAGTCAGAGCCTCAGAGCAGAGTAGATCCCTGCCATCATGGAGACGCTTACATCACCACTGGATCCATAAGATTTCCCGAATCACCATCTAAATGAAAATGTACCCATTATTCTCCAGTATCCCTTAACTGTTGTCTAGCTATCATGTGAATATGAGGCAATTGAAAATACTGTGGCTTTTGCTAGCTGCACTCTAATCCTCAAAATGACATCTTTGACCTTTAGCACTTTAATGAGGTCTTGTTCAGCAGCTGTGCACAAGGCAAGATGCAAGCTCATTTCTTGACTGCTGCTTGCATGAACATTGGTTGTGGATCTGAGCAAAACTCAATCCTGGACAAATTTCAATGTTTTTCTCTATCATGTAATCCTAGCCTAATGATTAATTTTTGTTCTAGTGCTCCTTCATAGAGAAACAGGAATTCTTTGAAAATAAAAATTAGAACACAATAAAGTCCTACCCATATTACTTGAGGAAAGTCATATGGGCTGACATTACTATCTGCAAAACTGAAAGGGTAGACTTCCCTGTCCCTATAATAAAATATAAATATATCAATCTTGCTAACCATTCCAATTACAAACCTAGCTTGATGATCATAAAATGTTGTAGTGAGCTATGTTGGCAGAACTGACTCAGTGCAGTGAGGTCTTAATATTTTTAAAAATTTTTTTTGTACAAAATTCTTAAACTTGCCTCTGATGTAGGCAATACACTGTACATGATTTATGCTTAAATATGATAAAAATTTTGATCACTAGACTGGTTTTAAAAAACTTGTTCTTTTTAGTGGATTATAAGCATATTTATATTTTAATTTAAATTAAATCTTTTTTAAATCATTTTATTGGGGGCCTGTACATCATTTTTCACAATACATAAATAAACATACTGTGCCAAGAACCTTCACATGGCCGCTGCTATTATCGTTCTCCAATCATCTACCTTTCCCTTAAGCCTCTAGTATCAGATTTTCCATCCCTTCCCCTGCTCTCTCCTCCCCACCAACCCTCAATACTTTATACATTATTATTGTTCTGTCATATCTTACACTGCCCGACCTCTCCTCCAACCCACTCTCCTGAAGCCCATCCTTCAAATAGGAGCTTCGGTGTATATCCTTGTAGTTGGTTCTGTCTCTCTACCCCACCCACTCTCTACCCTTCCAGCAGCTCCAATCTAACCACTGGCTCCTGGACCAGACAGCTTCACTGGGGAATTCTATACATCTTAATTTTTAGAAAAATGGGATAAAACCTACTGCATTTTCTTCTCTTGTTTAATCCATAGAAAGGGCTTATATCACAATTTGTAAAACTCCACAAATCACATGTAATACATCACAATTGTTTATCCCAATATTCTTTTGTTTTTGTTTTTGTTTGGAAGGGCATCACTGCCCTCTGTTGGTGGGTATCCCAATATTCTTAAAGATGTGCTCCCCAGACTCAAAGCTGAACGTCACTTTGGTATTCATTTTGAAGTTTAGACTCTCTTTAAGTGCCAAATAGGAATCGCAGGGGCCATGGAGGATAAGTATTGGGATGATAACCAATTGCCTGATTCGAATCATTGGCTACTCTGCAGGAGAAAGATGAAGCGGTCGGCTACAGCAATGATTTACATCCTTGGAACCGATAGTCAGCCGTTGACTCTGTCTCACATGGTCTCCAGGAGTCAGAATCAATTTCCTGGTGGGGGGTTTGGTTTTTGGCTACAGTAGACAAATACTGCAAAAGTAATCCTTAAATAGAAAACCAAGAGACAGCAAATCTAATGTAGTATTTTTGAATAGATCAATTCTCCCCAAATTAATTATTACATTTAACATTTTTGCAAAAATAATTTAAGGGCTCTCACTGACAAGTCTCTTGAACGTAGCAGGGAAGTGCTGTTTCTGTGACCCCGAGAATGAAATCATATTTGAAATTATTGAGCCTGTGCCATGTGTTTTAGAGAGAGCAGAAGGAATGAGAGAGAAGCGAAAGGGTCTGGCAACTTGTCATTTCCCTCTATTTCAGTCATTTCAATGAAATTTTTTTTAAATAGCTTATTAAAATTTTAAATTAATAATTTCTAATGTTTTCCATAAAAATTCAGCTTCTACACAGTGTGTTAGTCTGGATAGACTAGAGAAAGAAATTCACAAACACTCATATGTATATAAGGGAGAGGTTTCTATACAAGAGCAATTGAACATTGAGGAAAAACATCTCAGCCCGGTCCAGATCAAGATCCTAAATCTGATATTAGTCCATATGTCCAATAGCAATCTAAATAGTCCTCTTCGGAATAAAAAAACTCATGAAATGATACCGAATGCAAAATGACCACAGGCCAGTGGGTAGAACGTCTTCGGATCCCATGGTGTGTAAGCATCTCAACGCTGTATCCCAACCCAGCCCAATTCAGTTCCATGATTCCATTGCTAGCCCATATGTTTGATAACAGTCTACAAAGTCTTCTTCAGTCTCATGAAGCACAGGCAAGGGCACTGAAAGCAAGATGATCAGAAGCCAGCTAGGTAGAATGCATTTGGATCCAGGGTGTTGTAAACATCTCAACACTGGCAGAGGTCTTCAAGTTACTCCTCTGGCTTCAGGGATCTGGTTGAATCCATGTGACTTGTCTGACTCAGGGCACTAGGGGAGGACCATGTGGCTTCTTCTCAGGATTGTCTTACAGGAAGTCAACCTTGTCAGTTGAGTATCTCTGGTAGTAAGTGCTATCAGTAGAAGTCTCCAAGGAGGTGAACCAAGAGAAATCATGTCTCTGCCTCCAAGAAGGAAGTACATATTCCTTATTTTCTTTGTTGAGGTAGAGTAACTAAAACAAATAGAAAACAATCATGATGACAAAAAAGAAGAGAAAATTTCAAATGTCAGCTCTTGAAGACAAAATGTAGTGGTATATACAAAGACATGGAGTTAGAAAGTCAAAGAGGGGGGATACAATTATCTATTTAAACCTTGAAGAACAAAAAAAAATCCACGTGTTAAACTGCAATCTTGGTGGGGTCTTTTTTGGGGGCGGGGGGTGTCTCTGGGAGATATTGAATTCCACCTAAAATATTGAAAGCTGTGAAAGAAATACACAGTTACTTTGCCAAAAGGTACTGGTGGACATTCAACAATTTCTAGAAGCAGTTTATGACCAAGAACACATGGTAATGAAGGAGAAGTCCAAGCTGCATGGAAAGCACCAGTGAAAAACAAGACTCCATGATTTGACAGAAAACCAATGGAAATGATGCAGCACACTGATTAAGCACTGCAATCATTTATTAATGACAGCTAATTTGGGAGGTAATGAATTATCTGACCAACAGGTTAGAAGAGATGTATGAACCATTCCAAAGACAGGTGACCTAAGACGACGCAGAAATGATCAAGAAATATAATTACTATCATGTACAGCTACAATTTTGGATAAAATCATCTCAAAGTGATTGCAACAGTACATTAACAAGGAATTTCCACAAATTCAAGCCAGAAGCAGATGGGGCACCAGGAATATAGACAAATGGTCCTTGACTTAAAGCACAACATACTAGAACAATGTTTGCCTTGTGTTCTATTAACTATACAAAAATGTTTGACTCTGTGAATCATGGCACACTGTGGATAACATTGAGAAAATCCGAATTCCAGAATAATTCATTATACTCCTGAAGAAGCTATTCGTGAACCAAGATCAGGCTCTGAAGCATAGCAAGGGAATGATGTGCTATTTAAAGGCAGGAAGGGTTTGCATCAGAGATGTATCCTTTTCTGATCTTTAGTGAATCTGTATGTTGAGCAGTAATCTGAGAAATGGATTATATGAACAAGGTGGCATCAGGCTTGGGGGGAGGGTGTTCATTAAGAAGCTGTGATAACACGTGCAGATGATACATTGCTTACTGAAAATAAGGTGATTAAAGCACTCACTGATACATTGCAAGCCTACAGAGGTCCAAACATATTGCAATTCAATGTTAAAAAAGCACACACACAATTGGGCCAGGAGATAATACCATGATAAATTGGGAAACATTTGAAGTTGTCAAATATATTATTTTGCTTAGATTCACCATCAATTTTAATGTAAGTAGTAGTCAAGTTTGCTACATATAAGACTGCCAAAATAATTGTTTTGCTATATTGGCTGCAGAGTTAACAGTAACTTTTATTAGACTGATACTTCTATCTTCAATAAGAAGATATGACTGATATGAAGATATTAACTGATATGACTTTACCTACAGTGCTTTATTGTCTTATGACCAGAAAATTGACCATCTTTTCTCATTGTGAAAAACTAAGAATAATGTAACTCCATGTAAATGTCATCCAGTGCTTTGTCAGAAGATTGTGGGAACCAAAAGAAATTAGGTATGCAAATCAGTATGTGTAGCAGTGCAGTGTACATCTACCAAAGATCATAAATAAGCAATTTGAGAGATCTGTAAGCATACCAGTTTACATATGTATACTTAAAGGAACTGTTTGCCTGAACTTCAGCAATGATAATTAAATACCAAGTTGCGAGTCTCCTCCTGAGTACAAACACACTAACTGAAAATAGTAAGTAACACAGTGTAATTATTCTTCTGGAATGGAGGACTCTGAAATACAAACTTCTCAGGTTATACAATTTATTGAAAAGTGGATCTTTTAAAGCTGTCTGTTTCTTATTAGTCTTTCAACATGCAAATAAGAAGCACCATTCAATGTATTCATTTTTATTTATGCCTTTTCCAGATGGGAGCATAACTACTCATTAGGAATTAATTTTCACTTTTCAGTCCCTTGATTTTACATCTTAGCTTCTGAAAACAAATCGGTGCCTAAATATTACAAATTGAATTTTACCATTGTAACTAATGTCAGCCCAAGTTGAGATAAATTAAAAATATTTTTCAGTTTATCTGGAGGTTATTAATGATACCTATATCAGGGTTTTCATAATTAATCTAAATCATAGTAATTTAAGGATGAAAATTAATATGCATCTTTACATCTTACCATAAGTTGAAAAAGTATAATGAACCTTGGCATTATGAAATGAAATTGCTCTTTTTATTTAAGACAATATCCTAATCATTTTTCAAGAAAAAGTATCCAGTTTTTATGAGTACAAGTTTTCTAGATGGCATTCTTGATGGTTAATAGAAATTAACTCTCCAGATAAGCTGTTCTAAATGCACAAAAATAAAAAATGGATTACCTGAAATATAAAATATTGAACATTATTATTATATTATTCTTAATGTCTTTTGATCATATATGTAAGCGTATATAGATGGTGTGTTGTTCCTATAAATGAACATGCTTTATAATCAGATAAAAAAGCTATTTATGATTTAAATATTTTAATTATTGAGCATTTGTTAAATGTGAAATATTATTTGTTATCTAAATTTTAATAATACTTATTTGAAACTGCTTCCATATTTAGTAGTGGATATAGACATATTTCTCATTATTTTTGATTGTTCTCAATGTCCTTTACAGAAAAATATCATGAAAATGACATATTCACTATCCCTACATTCTGCATTCACTCTTCAAAGCATTTTAAATGGAGAAAACAGTAATAAGTATTCACATGTATCAAAAGATAATAAGTTTGTATCAGAAGGTAATTCAGACCAAAAGAGCATAAGTTTAAATTGTATTCTGATGATATCAGAATAATTTTAGTAGATAAATGGGTTGTTAGGGTTAGATCTGTGAATCATATGTGCCATGAACTCTCTACCAATTTTACTACCCTAACATTTTTTGGGGGGGCATCACTGCCCTCTGGTGGTCATGGGAGCTACCCAGTGCTGCTCCTGAGAGCCGCCACTGGATTTGAACCGCCAAGCCCATGGGCTGCAGTCCCGTACTCAACCATTTACGCCACAGGGGCTCAGCCTACCCTAACATTTTATAGGAATTTCCTTCATAAATTTATTTACAGTAGGTTCAAAGTTTCAGTCAGTCCCACTACCTGAACTAGGAGGTTTATTTTTAATCTCCTGTAAATACACTGTCTTGGCTACATGCAATCTGACTAATGGCATGTTCTTTCTTTATTCCTTATATAGTATTCCAAGCACACTTCTTTATATATGTGGTACATACTTTTATGACTGGTGAATTAGAAGTGTTGACTTTAGAACATTTTATAATTTCATGAATTGTAAATTCTTACTCATGGATCCTCATTGACTGTCTATTTATTTATTTATTTATGTATTTATGACTTTTACCACAAAGAAGCTACAAACCTACCATTTGTTTTATTTATAAATAGCAATGCTACTCAGTCACTTCATTAGTAAAGATAGTTGTCAATATTGTAAAACTCAGGACTTCTATCTGTGCAACTTCTATCTGTGGTTTGGAGTTTCTGTCTTACTTTTCTTTTGTGTATGTACTGTATATTTGCAGATTTCTCTGTGCCTTTAAATAATTTTAGCTTTTATTTCATAGCCTAAGGTGAAAATTATATAATTATATAAAATTATATAATTATAAATTAATTAATTTTTAAAATTACTCATTATCTTGCATGTGGACAGTCTAAGTCGTACATGTAGTAGATCACATTGCTATTTCCATATCATCCCATATATCTATCTCTTCCCTTGCTGAATGAGGAGCATTCAAATGTGAAGGGAACAGCAGGATATAGGTCTTCAGAATGTTCGTAGATTGCCAATGTTCTTGATTGAATTTTGATTTTTTTAGTGCACTGTATATTTTCAGTGGTTTTTATGAAACTCTTAAATTTGTTGTGCCTTATAAATATTTTGCAATGTTATTTTGATCACTTTACAACCCATGCTGAATTATTCTACCAAGAAAACAACAAGATTAAATGCCTGATTTGATGCTTCTTAACCACTCATTTTATGATGATTTGTTATTACAATTTTCCCTCAAGTGCCATATTATCAGTTTTAAAATGAAATTTATTTAACAATCAGGGTTAATATACTTTCTTTTTTCTCCCTCTCAAGGCATACTTATACTTTTTAACACTGGAAGATAAACTTGTAAGGTCACTTTGGAGATATTAGGAGACAAATATGTTGGAAAATTAAGATGAGACATATTCAGGGCCAATGACTTATAGCTTCCTATGTTTCACTTACATGTCAACTCCTAGACATAAGTTAGAAATTCCATACATAATTAACTAACCCAGGGCTGTTAAATTGATTCAGACTCAGAGTGACCTTATAGCACAAAGCAGAGATTCTCCATGGGGCTTCTGAGGCTGAAAAACTCTTTTAATCCAGCCCGCCTCATCATTCCTCTGAAGAGAGCCTAGTGGTTTCAAACACTGGACCTTTAATTCAGCTGTCTAACACTTAACCTTACCTGTGCTCTTCTCTATAAATAATGGCACCAATTTTAGTTTTTAATTTGGAGTTCTGTTTTACATAATGATGTAACTTTATGTGAAATTAATAATGAACCTTTTCTATGATGTCTTCAGCTAGTTGCTCTTTTGTCACATACACGTATGTTGGGGAAAAGCATAAATGCTATACAGATGCTGCACACCATAGAAAACATTCAGCTTCATCCTTCCCATTGGTTTCTAACCTTACTTATCAGTGGAACTCCTGGCTGGAATATGGCAAGAAAACTTTTTAGGTGGTACCATGGACTGCTGACAGCACAAATAAATATCTTGGAAAAAGTAAGGCCCAAGTGCTCCCTAGAGGCAGGGATGGCAAAACGGTGTCTTCCATACTTTGAACTTGTTATCAGGAGGGGCCAGTTCCTGGAGAAGGGCGCTAGCATGGTAAGACAGTGGGACATCACAAAGAGAAGGAAGATAGTCAAGGAGACAGATCGGCATGGGGGCTGCCACAATGTGCCCAGGTCAAGAACCATTGTGATGATGACACAGGACCTAGCAGTGTTTCATTCAGAGGTGAATAAGGTCCCTGTTGGTGTGAACCAATTGATGGTGCCTAACAACAAAACCACGTCCCATATATACTTTCACGTAAGCTGACCTGAATATCAGCTGAGGCCCCTAATTTTACCACAAACACTGCATTAAATATGTGCTGAACAGCTTGACTTTTATATGAGTATGTACAGTAGTCCTACTCAGACACTTTTGACCTATTTTCTATGTAGCCCTTGGTAATCCAGTCTAAGTACAATTGACTACTGGAACTTTAGACCATGTTCTCTCAAGGTACACAGCATCCTTAATGGGCCACACCAGGACTCCATGTTGAAACCCCCTAAATTTACTGGGCCTTATCTCACTCTCACCTAGAGCCCGAAGACTGAAACTGCTCACTGTGAGAAGACCCAGATGACTCCTAGCTCAAGACCAATGGCATAGAACTGGCCATTGGTTCCTATCTCTTACCTTGAGTGTGCTTAAGGAATGGTGGCCCCAACCTACCTTATGCTTACATTTTTAAAACCCTCCTTGCTGCATTATGACACGGATTAATCAGGTAAGCATGGCTCTGCTCCTGTGACGATAGTTTTGGAAGATCTGTCTGATCATCAGCCCCCTTTGTGGGGGTAAATATTATGTAGTCCATTAAGACTTTAATTTGGTAAGTCAATAATTCATGTATTGAATTCATGTATTGTGTTTCTTAGCTGGTCCCTACTAATATAATTCCCCTTTCGAATGGTGTTTTAAATTCTTTACTAATAAACTAAAGACACGGACAATTCGTAGTGGGCATGCATTGTGCTACTCAATACCAGCCTTTTAAAAGCCTCAGCCAGCCCACTGGGGGAAGTAGGAAGCGTTCTACTCAGGGAGCATGTGCAGGATCTGAGACCCAGAGAGGCACGCCCACCCTGCTCTGGAGTATGGCTGTGAGTCACCACTGACTTAATGACAGTGAAAATGATAACCACGGGGATGATGGATAATATTCTCAAATTTTTTATTTTTTTAAATTTTAACTTAAAATCATTTTATTAGAGGCTCACACATCATTTTTCACAATACATAAATAAATGTTGTGCCAAGCACCTTCATATGCCTGCTGCTGTTATCATTCTCCAGCTATCCGTTTTTTCCACTTGAGCCCTTGATACCAGCTTCTTGTCCTTTCCCCTCTGTCCCTGCTCCTCTCTCCCCCACCAACCTTCAATGCTTTATAAGTTATTATTATTCTGTCATGTCTTACATTGGCGACATCTCCCCCCACCCACTGCTGCAATGCCTGTCCTCCAGAGAGGAGGTTTTGTGTAGATCCTGGTAGTTGGCTCCCTCTCTCTACCCCACCTTCTCTCCACCCATCCGGTAACTCCAATCTCACCACTGGCCCTGAGAGCCTCATCTGTCCTGGGTTCCCCATATCTTCAGCTTCCATCTCTACTATCGTACCTTCTCCATTCCAACTGGATTTGTAAGGTAGAGTTGGGACCATGATAATTGGGGTGAGGAAGCTTTCAAGAACTAGAGGAAAGTTGTATGCTTCATTGCTACCTCGCTGTATCTTGACTGGTCTGCCTCCTCCCTACAACTCCTCTGTATGGGGGTGGCCATTTGCCCACAAGTGGGCCTTGGGTTCCCAGCAAGATAATGTTCTCTAACACGAAATAACAGCAATGTGTCTAAGGTGAAAGAGAGCTGCGTATGGGGATTTGGAACTGCATTTAATTCTAGTCCTAATATAAGAACTGGGATTTCTTCTGAGATGGTTCTGCTTGATGTCCATGCTCATTAAGAGATAACCAAATATGTGAGTATAAAGTGTGGTGAAAGAATTAGATGCTTCCTTGCTATGAGAAAGAATAATGCCGGAGGTCTTAAAGCAGTGATTCTTACCCTTCCTAATGCCACGGTCCTTTAATACAGTCTCTTATGTTGTGAAGACCCCTGACCATAGCATTATTTCCATTGTTACTTCAGACCTATAATTTTGTAACTGTTATGAATCACAATGTAAATGTACCATCAGCAGGATGTATCTTCATTGTTACAAATTGAACTATTAAACTTTTGAACTATTAATCACTTGTGATTAATCACAAAATATGTCATTATATATTGTGAAATATTTATGTGCTTCCCTATGGTCTTAGGCGACTGCCGTGAAAGGGTTGTTTTAACCTCAAAGGGGTCATAGTTTGAGAATCATTGTCATAAAGTCTTGTGTTCAAACAAGCAGCCAAGCAGCCCTCTAAGGGAGGCATAAACCAAGTCCTCATGGAAGAAGCACATCAGTCTGTATGATCCAATTATTGTAAATATAATCCAAATTAAAAGGAGGAAGTGCATTAGAGCTTAAATTATCAACACTTGGTTAGTAGAAGGCTATGGAATTCTAAAATTCCATTGAAGAATATACACATGGGTTAGGTTTCTGGGGAATTCCTGTGATATTTGAGGGATGTGAAGGGGACGGCTATCATAGAAAGAGCATTCTGCAATTGTTTAGGTAAAAATGTAGGCTCTTATCATTTGATCTCTCTTTTGACACATTGAAAAGCTGTTTTTTAAAATGACTGAAAACTATACATGGATTAAGAAGGCATTAGAAAGGGAATAGCCCCAGATGCAGACAGATTACAATGTATCACCCTGTCATTTGATCTCCTTTATGATCCATTTAAATGTGTTCTAGTTTCTAATTCCCTGC
The DNA here is from genome assembly GCA_004026705.1 of Nesogale talazaci. Taxonomy (NCBI): domain Eukaryota; kingdom Metazoa; phylum Chordata; class Mammalia; order Afrosoricida; family Tenrecidae; genus Nesogale; species Nesogale talazaci. The sequence goes on along the minus strand of PVJH01020419.1, from coordinate 8,213 downwards.
ATTCATATCAATTGAGGCTTTTTAAAAGAATGATTTGCTTACTTTTTCTTGTAGATTTGGGGTTTTGTTTGTGTTTTTTAATGTTTTTCTGCATAGGAAAATCTGTAGAGAGTCACTGGACTACTACTCTTTCTGCATAGTTGCTTATGGCATGGGGGATTGGGGTAAATGGAGAGCTAATAATGATGAGTATAAGAAGAAAGTGTTTCAAAACCGGTGATCATGATGATTGTACAACTGACCTTGATTTAATTGAACTATTGAATTGCATTCTATGTGAATTATATGGTGGAATTGTTAGGTAGTGTTGGATGGGTAACCAAATAATCAGCAGTTTACAACCACCAGCTGATCTGTAGAGGTATATGAGGCTGTTTCTATACCTATTTAGTATCTCAGAAACCCTATATATGAAGCTTTATGAAATAAAATCGACTTGGTGGCAGGGGGAATAAGAGGGAGAGGTCTTATGATCTATAAACTACATCAGGACATCAGAAACAATATGTTCACCGCATCAATTTTTCAAAAGTATATTTACAGAAAAATGTTCTGTTCTATAATTCTAAAAACTGGGGTATAATGTTAAGCACAGATTTTCAAGCCTTATCATCTATCTGTGTCTTTTGCTCAGTTGATATTCATTAGGTTAAGGTGGTTATTTTCTACTGGAACAACAAACAAAACAAGAACACATTTTAAATTTATATTAAAAAGTTTCATGAGTCCAAAGTTGAATCTTGAAATGCACACATTTTCTGGCAAAGAGAAAATGAGTAGCTTATTAAATTGCCTATTAATATTCCTCAAATAATTCTTCAAACTAAATAACATTTTCATTTACAGTAAGAATGGTTATTCTTTTTTTCTTTAAGACATATTTTTACATACTAATCATTTGTGACATATTTTGACAGGATAGTTACAAGTGTAGGGTGGGAAGAAGACTAAAACCATCTGGGTAAAATATATTAGTAGTTGATAGTAAAAATGAGAAAGATTAGTCACTCCCTTTGATAGCTCAGCTGGTAGAGAGGAGGTCTAAAATGAGAATGATTAGTGCAAACAAAAAGGGAACAGGATTATGTAAAATAAGTGTTAATTATTACCATCAGGTGCATGCTTCTAGTTATGCCTTGCCATTTAATCAGCACATTTTGTAGTGCCATGAGTGCTTTTCAGTCATTATTTGTTGAATTCCTGAAGGGGTAGAAAATTCTTTTTTTTTTAATTGTAAAAATTAAAGACAACACATTGTAGAATAATGAGTTTGTTGCCCAAGCCATGATCTCTTGAATTGCATCATATACTCAGGTTTGTTGAAACTGGATAATGAAAAAGAAGATAGGCAGAAGACTTGCTGCTTCTGAAATGTGGTGCTGACAAAGAAAATGTAATATACTCTGAGTCCGAGTGAATCAAAGATAGAATCTTAGATGAAGTGCCAACCAAATTGTTCTTTAGAATCAAGATGCTGAGACTTTGACCCATTGACTTTGGGTACATCTTAAAGAAAGTCAGTCATTGGAAAAGAGTGTCATGTTGGCTAGAGGACAATTGAAAACAAGACAGATCCTCTATCAGATGAATTGACACAATAGAGGCAACTCTGAACTCAAGTCTGCCGATGATCATGAAGATGGTGAGATGGGGGCTGTGTCTGTTATGCTATCATATAGATGGCGAACATAAATGTAACTGATTCAGGAGTAAATGGTGGAAGTTGTTGTATGTGAAGTTATAGTATATGATGATTCAACTAAGATTGGATTTGTTTCATTTCTTTGATTTGGAGATAATCACAAATATGAAAGTAAATTGGCTGTTAGAGGTATAAACATTACAAGACAAAAATATAAATAATTGTAATTAGTCCTTACATCTGGCAATGTTGGATTTAAATCTGTGACCATCAAGCTAGAATAATAAATCAATGTTCATATTTTAAAAAATAATCTTCATCATTCTGGTTTAAACAAAAAGAAAATGCCAAAATTCAGGCAGACTAAGGAGTCCAGGGCAATTAAAGACCAGGTGGTGCAAAGTCGTGTGAATCCCGTGACGGTAGAAGCATCTCAGCACTGGCAGCAGTCTCCATGTGGCTTTTCTGGCTTCAGGGATCTGGTTCCATCAGATTAGGTTCATCATGAAAGCCTAGTAACTCACAATGAGGAATGTTTTAAATTTGAACTGGAAAACAGCTATTGTACTTAATGAGACATGCATTACAATATGATTGTATAAGGTTGTTCCTATAAGAATGAGTCACAACTGATCATGGTTGTATTGCAAATAAAATTCAGCTGAAGGAATTAGAGCCTACTGTGTGCATGAGAATGAAGCCCTGTGGACAACAAAATAAGCACATGGGCATCATATTGAGGCTTGTGATGTGAAAGTAATTGATACATTCCCTGACTCTTGAATCAAAAACAGTTACCAAACCCTCCCCTCAATTTTCCTTTCGTTTTCTTTTTTTGATTTTAATTGGGGATGGTGTAATATCGGGTATTCAGAAATTTATACTAATGTAGCTTATGCAAAATATCGACTAGCTAGAAATTTATTATAGTGTGGGTTAAGCAAAACAAAAATGTTTTATTTTCAACTTTAGGAGGATTATCTTTGACAAAATCGATAAAAGAAAAATGTGCAATATATACTTTTGTATACAAAATATTATTTAATGCCCAGAATTTTTTTAATGCTAGAACGTTTACTCATGTATCAATGTTTAAATTGAACATGTAACCTTTGATCTGATGCTGTCAGTAATCACAGATTAAAGGTCAGGAAATAATTGCAAGACCTTAGTTTTATGTTATTAGCTGGCAAGTATGTATTTAGCATTAATTGTGCAGGGCACTGGATTCCTGATGGTGCTATGGACTAAGTAGTAGGTTGCTACCTGAAAAGTCAATAGTTTGGACCCCCAGCTGCTTTGCACAAGAAAAATACTATCATACAATATGCTCTTTTAAAGATCTAGAGTCTTGCAAATTCTAAAGGAGCAGTTCTCCTCTGTTCTGTTGGGTCACTGTGAGCTGGAATTGATTGGATGGCTGTGGATTTTGGATGCACATAATAACTCAGGTTTCTGTGATAAGAAAGTTATTGTATCAGAGAAGGTAGCATATACTTTAGGATTTCTGAGCCAAGCAACAGGGTCAAACAAAACCAAACTTAACTAAATATAAATGTATGAGATATTTCAATTGTCACATTGGAATTAGCTTTAACCTGAAGTGGGTATTTTATTTATCTTTTAAATTTGTAAGTGGAAATTATTGAGATTAGCTGAATAGGTTACAAACAAAATAATAAAAAGATTGTGCTATCTATCTATCATTTGTCATCTATCTATAAGTAACCTAGCAATTAGTTTTATAAGGTAATTTTTATTTTCATTTATTATAACTCTCTTGTTCCAAATGATTGCCTAATTCAGAACCTTTTAGCAACACATTTCACTGTTGCTTTTCTCTTCTGTGTTTACTAATTTGTACATCCTTTTTCATGGGTCACTTTTTTACCCATTAGTGATATTCCATTGAAAATTAATGGAAGTGGTGCTCAAAATATTTCTAGTCTCATAAAAAATCTGTCCATTTAAAAAAGCAAATACATTTTTCACTGTATTGTGTGATCACTATTAATTGGTCATGGTCTATGTGGTCTCTTCTTAGTCTCCTGATCAAGCAACCTACCAGAAATAATGTTAACAAACACATAAGCAGTGTCCTCTATTCCTTAAAAGTCAGAGAGCTGTCAAGTCAAAACATCAAAATTCTGTTAGAAGAATCCCTGTCTTCTATAGAAAGTCATTATATTATTCTTAATTTTGTAGTAATGTCAATATATTTAACATGGTTGTCTATGAACAACAATAGTACCTAATGAGAAATTTAAAAAATTGAAAATATGTAAATTATTCAACAGAAACCTTGTTACAAAAAAAGGGTGATAAAGAACATCAAAAGGTCAGTTTCTTTAACTGGTATACTGAAGTTCCCTAAATATATTACTAACTACTGGAGTTTCTCAAGTAATCTATAACCTCTGATAACTCAAAACTTGCTCTCATCATAGTCTAGTTAGAGTGACTTAAAAAAAGGGGGGTGGTGGTATAATTTTAGCCATGGAAAAGTCACAACTTTGAAGTCAGTTCTAACATCAGGTTGTAACAAAACCCAAGTTGACATCTTCCCAAATGATAAAAAAATTCCTATAATCTATATGTTGCTTTCCAACATAAAATTATAGTTTTTAGATAGATAATGTACTTTATGGAAAGTAGGAAGATCTCAGAGATAAGCCAAAAGAAGGGCGACTCTCACCTTGAAGAAGGAGGAAAAGAAGACTAAACCTTAGAGATGAGTTAAAGACCTAAGCTTTGCAAGTAAAATTGTAATTACTGCCATTGTGATCCCAGATGAATTGTCATAATCTGTTTTAAGCAAACCTGTGCGCTTCAGCAAGTTTTCAGCTATATTTTGTTTTTTCTAAGTGTCACCCATAGTGACCCTGTATAAAACCAAGCAAAATGCCACACCATCTGGAGCCATTTTCATACGTGTTCCTACGCCTGAACTCATAGTTGCAGCCATTGTCTCAGTCACACAGAGAGACTTCCTCTATTGGTCACACTTACACTTTACCAAATATGATGTCCTTATCCAGGAATGAGCATCTCTTGACAATATGTCCAAAGCATGTCAGATGAAGTCTTGCAATCTCTGACTCTAAGGACCATTAGATCATACCTATTCCGTGACAGATCTGCTGGTCCTTTTAGCAGCCTGTGGCATTTGCAATATTGTTTTCCATTACCACAATTCAAATACATCCATTTTCCTTCAGTGTTCGATATGTAATGTCCAATTTCATATGCATGAGGCAATTGAAAATACCACAGCTTGGGTAAGGGGCACCTTATTCCTCAAAGTAGCCTAATTGCTTTTCAATATTCTAAAGGATTCTTGTACAGCAAATTTACTCAAGGAGATGCAACTTAACTCAATGTGACACAACTTTTGGTCTGTAAACTGCAGCTTTCATGAACAGTGATTGTGAATCCAACCAAGAAAAAATCCCTGACAAGATTGCCTCCCTTTATGATGATGCTGCCTCTTGATACAGTTGTGATGATTTTGTTTTTCTTTACAATGAGTCATCATCCATAGTGAAGGGAGAAATCCTTGATCATCATTAGTAACTATTTCAAATCCTCCTTATTTTCAACAAGCAAGGTTGTGTCATCTGCCTATTGCAGGTTGTTATTAAACCTTTCTCAAATCTTGATGCCACATTCTTCTTCATATACTCAAGTGTAGTTATGTATTTGTTTATTATAGAGACTGAATAAATATGATGAGACGATATGACCTCCTGCACACTTTTCCTAATTTTAAACCACGTAGTATTCCTTAGTTCTCTTCACACCACTGCCTCTTTCACACAAAGAAATGTTTTGGAATTCTCATTCTTCTTAAGGTTATTCATAATTTTTCATGATTCACATAGATAAGTGCCTTGATGTAGCCAATAATAAAACACAAACAAATATTTTCTGGTAGTCTCTGCTAGTTAAAGCAAAGATTAATCTGACATCACAATGACACACCATGGTCCATGTTCTTATATGAGTCTGGCCTGATTCATATAAGTCAATGAATTGGTTCCCAATCTACGGCTACAATAATAATTAGATTGTATTCAGCAAAATTTTACTTGTTTGTGATATTAACGAAATTGTTCTAAATATCATTTTATAATTCTGTTGGATCACCTTTCTTTGGAATAGGTGCAAAAATCAATATCTTTCAATCACTTGGCTGAGTAGCTCTCTTCCAAATTTCTTGTCATAGATGAATAAATTCTTCAAATATTTCATCAGACTATTCAAACATTTCAATTGGTAATCCATCAACTCTAAGAGCCTTATTTTTGAATAATGGTTTAAGTGCAGCTTGACCCTCTTCAGCATGTTTGGTTCTAGCTTATATACTATCTCCTAAAATAGTTAAATGTTGACAAGTTATTTTTGGTATAGTGACTGTATTTTTGTTCCATATTTTTGGATGCATTCTATATCATTCAATATTTTAATATTGCAGGATAAGGCTTGAATTTGTTCTTGTATTTGTTCAGTTTTAGGTCTGCTCAGTGCACTCTTTCTGGTTTCCCAATTCTACTTTTTGCATATTTCATATTATTTGACTCTGTCTTCTCCAACTACACTTTAAATTTTTCTATTTATCTCTTGACTTAGTCAATTCCTACAGTTTATTTAGCTACTCTATAATAGATAGCAACTATCAGAGTCTCTTATGAACTCCATGCTAAACTTTTCTGCTTTATTGTCTTTTTAATGATTTTTCTTTCTTCATGAATAGTGATCTTGATGTTGTCTTCCAGGTTGTCAGGTTGAACATATCAAATCTGTTCTTGAGATGTTGTAAGAATCCAGGTGTTATAAATTTCTGGTCATATTTTAGACCTTGTGGATTTATATTAATATTTTTAAAGTTTTAATCAGAACTTACATATGAGCAATTGAAGAATATGCAATAACCAGATCCTGGCATTATTTTATTTGTTGATACTGACCCTCTCTATGGCTTTTTTCTGTGGATATAGTCAATTTGATTTCTGTATATTCCATCCTGGGAAGTTTATTTGTATGATTGCATCTTATGTTCTTGAAAGAGTATTTGCTATCAAAAAGGCACAGATCATGAAAAATGTTATCTTGAGTGTCTCAGCTTTCTTCCGTTCACCAAGTTCATATTTACCACTACTGTTAATTCCTCTTTGTTTCCAAAGTTTTCATTCCAATCCCCATTAATTATCGATCCATATTGATTGCATGCTTGATCAATTCCCAACTAAATGTGATGATATAATTATTCAGTTCCTTACTAACTTTTGTGATTGGAACATACATTTGAATAATAGTTGTTTGATTGGATTTCTTTGAAAGCAAATAGATATAATCCTACCATGGAAAGTATTAGACTTCCAGACTGATTTTACCCTGCTCTTTTTGACAATAAATGTCATAAATGAATATTGATTCATGGAAAAATATTTGAAAAAACACCAACTAGCTCACAGAGGTAACCTTTTAATCAGGGTTTTGCACAATATTGAAGTTAATAAAGATGATTTTAATTGAGCAAATCTTAACTAACCATGATTTATTTATCAATATGATTTATCAATATGATTTATTAATATGATGCAGAGAGAAAGACTTCATCAAGACTATAGCTTCAAAGGAAATATATTTGGTTAGCTAAATTCAAGGCAAAGAGATCAACTTTAAAGTTTGTGGTAACTTTTTTTAAAAAAGAGGTTCTAGCGGGGTCATCTTGATAGAGTTACTTGAAGAATGCTGTGTTACACCAGGTTCTCTAGAGAAACAAAACAAAGACACTTATAATTAAATACAGAAAGAGATTTTTAATAGAGATAAGAGATATATACAGCACAAATGAATATTGCAGTTAATTGGTTTAACTCAATTCCATGGAATAGTTAATAAACTAGAAGTCCTTAGACTTACAAGGGCTACTGGTTCCATGGTCAGGAAGCAGAAAGCTGAGTCTTCTGTAGAGCAATGCAGGCAGGATGACCACAGGCAGCAAACCGAAGGGTGGGTCACTAACGGTCAGCAAGATGACAGGAACTGACAGTCCCAAACTCAAGCAATGTACTTCCCAGCAGCATGGTGTAGCAGGTCTCCAAGAAAACTCAAGCTTTATTGGCAGGATTCACAGGTTGGCAGTCACAAATTAGTGTAGCTCACAAGTTGAGACAGAGGACTGGCAGCCACACATTGGTCCTTTCACCATGGAGTGGGGGGTGGAGAGAGAGAGAGAGAGAGAGAGAGAGAGAGAGAAGAGGAGAGGAGAGGAGAGGAGAGGAGAGGAGAGGAGAGGAGAGGAGAGGAGAGGAGGAGAGGAGAGAGAGCTTATTATCTTTTATAGCAACTCTGCACCTGTTCATTATATCAATTGGTGGCATGATATATTTTATGAGACTTTTGTTTGAAAATATTATTCTATCCACTGTTCAGCTCTGACTACACCACTTCACACTTCTTTTTGTTTCTAAAACTCAAAGCATTTTTTAAAAGAATTAGAACCTGAATCCCTATAGCAAAGCGTCCCCAAACTGTTGCTTTTAATGTTGCCAATAAGGGCACAGGA
>PVJH01020418.1:0-40748 GCA_004026705.1 Nesogale talazaci | reverse complement strand
ACATAGAGCCACGCCTAAAATAGACTATAAAAGCTTTGGGTTTCTCCCCCTCGGGGTTCCTCCTCCTTCGCTGCCCTCCTGTGATGGAGGCAGCTTCAATAAACTTTGCTGAAACGCCATCAGAAGAGTCCTAGCCATTCTTCGCGTCGTGTGTTGCGTGTACCTGACCTGATCCGTCTCGGAGAGGGGCGCGCGACAGACAGGAGAAAAGGAAAAGGAAAGAGGGGAAAGAACTAGGACGCAAAGGACATTTATAGAGGTATAAATATAGGCATGCAGGTATGTAAATATATTCATATATAATGACAGGGGCATAGGACTATGTACATATGTTAAGTATCAAGGCATGCTCACCTTCCTGACATGATCACTGAAGACAAAGAAGGTACATAAGCAAATGTGCTAAAGAAAGCTGATGGTGCCTGGCTCTCAAAAGATATAGCATCTGGCATCTTAAAAGCTTGAAGTTAAGGGGCTGAGCCCTGATGGTGTAGGGGTTGAGTGCATGATTGCGGCCACGGGCTTGGTGGTTCAAATCCAGTAGTGGCTCTCCAGAAGCAAGCCTGGGTAGCTCCCACGACCACCAGAGGGCAGTGATGCTCCCCCGCCCCCACCAAAAAAAAAAAGCTTGAAGTTAAACAAGTGACCATCTAGTAAGGAAGCAAGAAAGCCCACATGGAAGAAGCACATCAGCCTGTGTTGAAGGGATCAAGTATCAGGCATCAGAAGATCCAAAATAAATAATCATTTTGATGTGAATGAGGGGGATCTGAGAGGAGACCCAAAGCCCACTGTAGACCACTGGACATCCCCTCACAGAAGGGTCACAAGAGACAAGCCAGCCACGATGCAGCATAGCACCGACTGAACACACAACCTTCCTCTAGTTCTTTAATACTTCCCCTCCATCCCCACTATCATGACCCAGTTCTACCTTTCAAATCCAGATAAGAGCTCTCAACACATGGAACCCAGGAAAGAGAAATCCCTCAGGTATAATAATGAAAGTAGTGATACCATGAGGGGAAGGGGTAGGTGGGGAAAGAAGAGGGAGAGAGGGGGAACTGATTGCACTGATCACTGTATAACCCAGACCCCACCTGGGATGGGGGGTGGGGTGGGGATGAACCACAGAAATGTGGCCAAAGGGAGACAGCAGCTGGTGTAGGATATGAAAATAGTAATTTATGATTTATCAAGGGGCCATAGGGTGCCCGGGAAGGGGAATGAGGGGGAAAGCGAAGATACCAAGGGCTCAAGTAGAAAGAATGTTTTGAAAATGATGATGGCAACATACATACAAATGTGCTTAATACAATTGATGTATGGATTGCTATAAGAGCTCTATGACACATATACACACACACCCAGTAAAATTATACATATAATCTTATATCTTGATGAGTTCAGCAGTGATATTTACAAAAGTGATTCTGGGATATGAGCTATCATTTCCCAAATGACCATGGCATGATGTTATAATGGTACAAAAAAAACCTAACAACAAATCAAAACAGATTGTCATCAATGTGGCTCATGCTCTGAGGTGCCAGCGTGTCGGATATGACCTCACACACAACAAAACAAAGCACTGTACAGTGCTGTGCTGTCCTCATAACTGTTCCTGTGCTTGAGCCTATTACTGCAGTCCTAGTGTCATTCTATCTCCCTGAGGACCTTCCTCTCCTTCCTGCCCCTCCCTCTACTTTACCAAACAGGATGCCCCTCTCCAGGGACTGGTCTCTCCTGAAAACATGTTCAAAGTAGGTAAGACCAAGTCTTGCCATCCTGTCCTCTATGGGACACTCTGGTCATACTTCTTCCAAGACAGCTCGGTTTCTCCTTTTAGCAATCCATGGGACTTTCAATATCTTCTCCAGCATCGATTCTTTGGTCTACTTTATTAAATGTCCAACTTTCACATGCATAGGAGGCAATGGAAAATCCCATGTCTTGGGGCAGGCTCACCTTAGTTTTCAAAGTAAACCCTTGCTTTTCAATACTCTAAAGAGGTCGTGTGCAGCGGATTTACCTAAGATGATACATGTTAGGGTTTTTTGTGCCACATGGCTCCCATAGGAACCTGTGGGCAGAGTTTAGCCAGTCAGGTTACAGCTTGATTGGAGGGCTTCAGAGATAAATGGATCTCCACAGCTGACCTCCCTCTCTCCCCTTCACCTTCCTGCTGCTGAGGCACTAGGATAGCTGGAGGAGCCACATGGAGAACTATGCCAGAGCTGAGATGCTTCCACAGCCATTGGATCCACAAGACTTTTCAGCCACCAGCCTCTGATCTCCTTGCATTTCACCTCATTGCTTTCTGATTTGATCTTTATCAGCAAGCGAAATGTGCATATCATAGTTAACTCAAATATGTCCGAAGTTGGGGGACTGTCTATTAAGAATGAACTACCTTAAATTGCTTAACAGAAGACCTATGCTTAGAATTTGACCACTATGGATTTATTTTATTGTTACTACCACGCAAAAGAACTGCCAAAAGAACAAACTGATCTATCTTGGAAGAAGAATAGCCAGAACGCCCCTTGGAGATAAGATGGCAAGACTTGGTCTCAAGCACTCTGGACATGTTGTCTGGAGAGACTGGTCCCCGGAAAAGGACTCGTGCTTGGTGAGGTGGAGGGACGGGGAGAGAGGACAGGTCTCCACAAGACAAGATTGCCACTCTGGCGGCAGCGAGGGGCTCACAGACACACAGCCGCAACTGTGAGGATGTCATCTGACTGCGAGGTGCTTTGTTCTGTTATGTCGGCCCCAGAGGGGTTGGAACTGACTTGATACCACCTAGTAACATTATTCAAATTTCGTAAGCTGGACACTTGGCTCGTTACTGATGCTTCTGGGTCTCAAAGCTCGGGTGAAACACCAGTGCGCCTTGGTGGACTCTGCCCACACTGGAAAGATTAGTGATGTAACCCCCTTCCTCACAGCCACATGCGAGCCACCTGTCTGACAAACTGGCCGATGAACGGTGGCTGTACTATTTTAATAGGTGAGGACAGTACATGACGATTTGTCTAAGCCTGGAGATGTGGAGGCCCTGCTGTGTCAGCCCTGGACTAGTGACTGCCAAGGTCAGCAGGTCAAGGCCCCCAGCAGCTCCAAAGGGGAACTACGAATCTGCTCCTGGAACGATTTGTTAGTGTTTAATAAGGGAGAGGGATCTGTTATTCAGAAACCCGACATAGGGCGCTATGCATCAGAAAAGAGCAGACGGCCGAGGGCGTGGGATTTGTCTCTGTTACTCAGAGCTCCGCGTGGTACTGAGTGAGACCTGCATCCCCGGGAAGGAAAAGGCTGGAGGACAGATGGGAAAGGCTGTGTGCCGTGTGCTGCCAGGCCAGGGAACCGATTCCCTCAGAAAAACGCTCCCCTACAACCCGCACAAATGGTGTTTTAAACAATATTAATGCTCTAACCGTTCTCATCCATAAAAATTAAAATAAAGAACTCCTACCACAGCAAACATTCCACCGTGATTGAAGGCCTGGAAAGGTGGAGACCCCCTCTAATCAAATGGCTCTACATGGAAGGCACCGTCTCTGGATGTTCTGCCAACGGTGTGTATTATTGCCAAATCCCTTAATTCAGAGCCATATATAAGAACGCTTTAACTGAAATACAGGAGTTAGAAATAAGACATTTAAATAGTAATCTCCCTTCTTGTTCCAAGATAAATGTGTCCATTAACCCTGGATGCTAACAGGAAGATTTCTTTCTCTTACATTCGACTTGATCATTTTTTACCCCCAAGCCATTCAGGAGGAAAGAGGCGTGGAGAAAATAATTTAGGAAGTTGGCTCCTGATCAGCTACTCCACTGAATTAAAGTGCAATCAGGTTCATAACTTCTAAATGGAACTTATTAAAAAGCGTGTTCATGAAGCACCTCTCGGTAAGGGACGATGAGAAGCACTTGGGAGAGGTGGGCAGGGTGTGCAGGCAATGGACAGAGGCGCAAGACATGCTCTCAAGGAGTTGATAGTCTAGTTAGAAGAAAACGAGACGAGTGTGAGAAGCTTTGAAATGTTTCGATACAGTTCTAGAGGTAGATGAGCCATCATAAATCGGTGCTTGATGCATTGCCGACAAGATTGCTGCTGACAATCACTGCTGCTAGACTTTAAAGAGAGAGCAGATCACATCCAGTTGATGGAGGCTTTACGGGGATGACTGGGGCTTGGAAGAGGCTTGAGAAATGTGCCAAAATCTCTGGGTGATGGCTAGGTATGGGGCCCGCCTGAAAAGATAGCTGAATTCTTCTTGTTGGATGCTAGGTCAGCTCCTACCCATAGCACCACGCACAACAGAACAAAACACTACACTGTGTTAGTCCGGGTAGACTAGAGAAACAAATTCATAAACATGCATACGGGTATAAGATAAGGGGACCAGATGTCCCGCTTTTTAACAATTTGTCCCTTATCCCACAGCGCTTTAAGGTTAAATATATTACCAGCAGCAAGGCTGGGTAGCTCCCACAAACACCAGAGGGCAGTGATGCCAGAAACCAAAAAAATTAAAAAATTAAATTAAATTAAATATATTGTAATATTATTTTTGCATTCTATGAACATTTTCGTTGCCCCATATAGACCACATTTTGTTTTGTTTTGTTTTGGGCATCACTGCCTCTGGTGGTCGTGGGCGCTACCCAGTGCCGCTCTTGAGAGCTGCTGCTGGATTTGAACCGCCAAGCCTACAGGCTGCAGTCCTGCACTCAACCACTTATGCCACCGGTGCTCAGCCCACATACAAAACAAATTTTTAAGACCCCCCACTGCCCCCAGTCAATGATGTCCCACTTAAAATCTAGTCACTTTAGTATAAGGGAAAGGTTTATATACAAGAGGAATGGGACATTGAGAAAGCATCCCAACCCAGTCCAGTCCAAGGCCATAAGTCTGACATTAGCCCATATGTCTGATACTAGTCTTTAAAGTCTCTTTCTGACTCACGAAGCACACCAGGACAATCACAGGCCACTGGATGCAGAGTCTTGTGTATCCAACAGCAGAAGCATCCCAGTGCTGGCAGGTGTCTCCCCATGGCTCCATGTTTCCATGGCTCAGGGTTCATCATCAGTATCCATTGGCGGTAGAAATATCTCAGTGCTGGCATGGGTCTCTCTGTGCTTCTCTGGCCCCAGGGGTTTGGTTCCATCTGGGTAAGCCCATGTGGCTTCTCCTCTGGCTCTTCCAGTCTCCAGAAATCAGGATCGATCAGCATGTTGTCAACTCATCTTGTCAGTAACTCGTCTCCCAGGAACTGATTCAAGTCTCTCTTCTCCAATTGGGAACTACTACAAGACTTCCCAGAATTCTCAGGAGAAAGTCGTGCCCACACAGAGGCCTCATTGGCTATCTTCAGAGTGACAGGCTAGACTCCACCCCTACACTCCCAACCATGAAATTGACGTCAAGTACATGACGGCCACATGCACCATCTTCACAATGGTTGCTGTGCCCTCAGCCCATCGTTGCAGCCATGGTGCTCATCGATCCTGTTGATAGGCCTTCTTCTTTTTGGCTGCCTGTCCACTGTACCAAATACGATGCCCTGCTTCAAGGGCTGGTCTCTCCTAGCAACGTGCAAAGACGAAGCCTTGCCATCTCAACTCAAGGTGACCATGGTAGTTACATAATCTGCTGTCAATGTGAGACTATTATAAGTGAAGGCGTGGAGTGTGGCTTGTCAATCAGGTCTAAGCTTGATGACCTTATTTGGAGATGCTAAGGAGATAAATAGCTCACTCTCTGGGAGACAATCCTGCAGACCAGACACATAGCGTTAGTGTCCTTGAGCTGGAGTGACCACATAGAAGCATCTGCCAGCGCTGAGATGCTTCCGACCGCTGGTGGATCCACAAGGATTTCTACCCACGGGCTTGTGATCTCCTGGCATTCGGCGTCATTGCATGTGTTGTAGAAGTCTGAAGAGGAAAAATGATTGGTATCAGACATATGGGCTCATATCAGTCTTACAGACTTGATCTGGACTGGGCTGGGATGTTTTCTCAATATACTCTTTTATGAGAAGCTCTCTAATACACACGAGTGTCTATGATTTTGTTTCTCTAGTCTACCCGGACTCACACAGTGACCTAGGGGGCTAGAGTAGGAGCTTGGCTATCATTTTAATGAAGAGAGGTTGCCAGGACTTCTCTTCCTCAGCATCACTGGATGGCTTCAAACCACCAACCGTTAAGTCGGCAGTTGAATGTGCCACTATTTGCACCACTCAAAACCCAAACCAAACTCACTGCCACTGAGTCAGTTCTGACTCAGACAGACACTATCGGATAGGGTAGGACTGCCTCTGTGAGCTTCCAAGACTCTAACTCTTTAGAGCAGAAAGCCCCGTCTTCCTCCCTTGGAGTTACCAGTCCACTCGTAACCATCATGCCATCCGGGCTCCTGGTGGGCACCCCTCAGCAGCCTTATTCAAGACACAGAAAGCAGGCGGGACTGCTTGTGCACATGGAGGGACTGCAATCGCCGCAGGTCAGGGGGTACCAGGGAGACAAGAGATTTGAAGAGAGTTTGCCCAGCTGAGCCCTGAATTCGAACAACTCCAGAGGTGGAGTCAGTCGGTTTCTGCTCGTCAGGCCGCCCAGGGTGTGGTGCTTTGGTTACGCAGCCCTGGAACATGAACATGATGGTCCAGAGGAGGGAGCGGAGTCGTTCAGAAAGTTGGACAGCATTCAGGTTTGTGTGAACATGGAGAGAGGCATGGGCAGGGCTTGAGGCACACGGTGCCAGGAGCAGGGGACAGGGGACATTCACATGAGAACTGCAGCAGCAAGGGAAGGTGAGGCCTGGGGCTCAAGAGAGTCTGACCCTCGACCCACAAGCCGTGACAACCAGCTGCCCCAACAGGAGCAACTTTCTTTCCCCTCCCCCTCAACCCTCCCACTGTCAGGGCTCCAACCACATCTGCGTGTGAGGCCCAGGGACTTGTCACAGAAACCCCACCAGTGAGTCGTGGGCTTTTGTACATCTAGATCCATGCCCACAGTGGACTGCTGGAGATAACGCTGAGCACAAATGAACTTCATTCATTTTAGTTTAGTGAAGAAGCTATGACCCTTTCAAAATCTTTGGTCTCAAGAGTCAGGCACTGGCAGGGGTTTGTTCCTGGATGAACCCAAATGCCATTGCACCCAGCAACCCTGGAGGACGAAGCTGAAGCTCCCTGTGAGGAAGCTCATCTCACAGGGGGACCCCTGGTGGCAACGCAGTGAAGGACTCGGCTGCAACTCAAACAATTGGCAGCTCAAACGGCCAAGCAGTGCCGGGAGAAAGACAAGACCAAGTTGGTGTTGACGCAATTCCTGAGGCTGTCTATCTTCCCGAGCAGACCCTTCTCCTTTCACACGTAGAGCAGCTGACGGATGGAGTCGCCCACATTGCTGCTAGCAGCCCCACGCCTGAGCCACGGTGCCACCAGGGTTCCCCCAGAAACCCCATACAGCTGTTCTACTCTGTCCAGTGGGTTTACTCAGTCAGAATCGCCTCAACAAGGCAATATGGTTTTACAGAGGCAGGCAGCCCCATTTTTCCCCTGGAGAGGGAGTTGGGGGGATTGAACTGCCGACCTTCCAGCTAGCAGTTGAGTGCTACCCACTGTGCTTCCAGGGCCCTTTCCCCCTTTCCTACCTGACTCAGATGGATTTGGAATGTCAAGAATGGACAATTCGGTCACAGAGAAAATACAGTGCAGACCTGCACAGCACAGGCAAGAGAACAGCACTAATGGAGCTTAATAAAGAGGTGGCAACATCTAACACAGCGGTTCTCAACCTGTGGATTGCAACCTTTTTGGGGGGTCAAATGACCCTTTCACAGGGGTCGCCTGGTTCATAACAGTAGCAAAATTACAGCTATGAAGTAGCAACGACAAGAATTTTATGGTTGGGGGTCTGTACCATCTGAGGAACTGTATTAAAGGGTTGAGGCATTAGGACGGTTGAGAACCACTGGTCGAACATGTCTGATACCCAGCCATCTCCAGCCACTTTCACCCAAACCTCGGGACAATCAGAGTCAAGAAGACGTGGAGTGAACTGTCTTCTCCCCAAAGATAAGTCCCCAACCCTTACATGTGTGAATGTGGTTTTGTCGGGAAATGGAGCTTTTGTTGCGATGTTAATGTCATCTCACTGGAGCAGGGTGGGTCCTAAATCTAATTTCTTCTGAACATAGACACACGTACACAGGGGTAGGCAGACACCTTGTGCTAACAAAGGCTAATGCTTCCAACTGTTGGCAACGTGAACCAAACGCTGTCTGGTGGCATAGGGAGTTACAGGGTGGACTGCTAACCCCAAGTTTGAAACTATCAGTCACTCCTTGGATGATGAGACCTTCTGCCCCCCTAAAAATGGATAGTTTCAGAAACCCAAGGGCAGTTCTACCCTACACACACACACACACACACACACACACACCAAACTTGCTGACATGGAGTTGATTCTGACTCATAGCGATCCTGGAGGACAGGACAAAATGGCCCGTTGCTGCTTTCTCAGGCTGTCACCTCTTTGTGGGAGTAGAAAGTCTCCTTTCTCTGAGGAGCAGCCAATGGTTCAAACTGCTGGCCTTCCCACCTGTAGCCCAATGCAAAACCTACTCACCACCACGGCTCCTTGACCTTGGATTAGACACTCTACATATGGACATTCAGTGTCCAGAGTCAGAGAAAATAGTGTCTGCTCCTTAAAGCCACCCTCCAGCTAAGTTGGAGCCCCCAAAGCACTGTGGATTGGGGCATTTGACTACAAACCTGAGGTTCCAAGTGAGGCTGTCTGCTCCCAGAAAGACTTAGCGTCTTGGAACTCAAGGTCTTGGAAACCCTCCGTAAGCTTGCCAGAGCCGGAATCAGCTCACAGCACCGGATCGTTACTCTGCTTTCCAGACCGCTGGGGCAGGCCGCATCCAGCATCAGCTTGGTAAGCCCTCTCTTCTCCAGGAGATCCCGGCTCCAAAAGCCAGGGACCAGCTTCGTTGTGCCTCCCCCTCGCCAGACAGCAGTCATCTAGTCCACGTGGTGTTTCTCAGACCAGCAGAAGGTTTGCATAGCCCCGTCTCTGACTTAAGAGTTCCTGTCCTCCCAGAGTCTGGACGACGGACTGAAGTGTGTAGTTACCTTGCTATAAGACAAAGACGAATGAAGTCTGTGTCGCCATTCATCAAGCCACCTCCTCTGCAGTCTGAGGGCCCTTCTGCAAGAATCTACACTTTGACCCAAATATCTTGACTCCTCAGGGAAATCTCAATGTGGGGGGATTAAAAAAGAAAAGTCGGGCTGAGCCCCAGTGGCGTAGTGGTTGCGTGTGGGACTGCAGCCCACTGGGTTGGCAGTTCAAATCCAGCAGCAGCTCTCCAGGAGCAAGGCTGGGCCTCCTACTCCCACCAGAGGGCAGTGATACCCCGCTGCTCCCCCCCCCCACCTCAAAAAAAGAAAAGTCATCGCTGGAGAACTCGCGATGGATGGTCCAGAGCGCCCGAATTCCTAGCCGTGCGCTTTGCACTGGCTCTTTTGACGGTGGTTCCCATCTTCTGCTGCATTTTTAATTTAGGAAAAGATGATGAACACCACTTGATCGCTTTCATTGCTTGACCTCGCTGGCCTCCAAGCACAGGAAAGGCAGACGTGAAACGTGGCAGGGAAATGGCATTCCTATGACTGTGATCACGAATGTTGCCTTTCACATGCAGTGCCTCTCCCAGCGCTTCAGAGCATGCCGGTCTCCTGACTGCCACTTATTAACCGGGACAGGCAGCAACACTCCTTCCAGACCCAGCCTCACCTGCCACAATGATCTCGAGATGCCTTGAAGACAAAGGGGCTCCAAGCTCCTGCCTTTCCAGAATGCCTGCTCCCAGACAGTTCAAAGTCAGCCTCTGTTCAGAAGTTTCTGGACAGGGAGGTTCCACTCTTCCTCGGGATACCAGAAACCCAGACACTCACTCCACACTCCAGGAAACCCAGTTCTGCTCGTCTCGAGGGAGGTGCCTCCTGAGACCACAGCGATAGCCCCACCTCCCAAGCCCCCACCCGCCCGCCCAGGGCCTTCCATGAGTAACCTGCCTCACCAAGAAAAGGAAACGTTTTCACTGAAACTCAAGGCAGCAAACCGGGGCAAAGTAGGGGCATAAACATTAATACAGAAATGAGAGACACTATGGGCTTAATTAGCCCCTAAACATTCTTATGAATGGTATAAAAATCACCCATTTCTGGTTAACAGGGTTTACAACCCATCATTTTCTGCCACATTAAAAAAAAAAAAACACGCCAATGTTTTCTGCTTGGAGTATTTCTACCGATTCCTTTCCTGGTAGCACAAGTGCTCACGCACCACCTAGCTGGTGGGCAATTTGAACCCACCTGCGGGTGCCTCAGAAGACAGGCATGGCAATCCGCTTCTGAGGGGTGACAGCCCCGTGGAGTACTTCAGCTCTGCAGAAACGAGGCCACCGCGAGCTGGGAAGACACTCAATGGCAGCCCTCCTCCCCCCAAAC
Source organism: Nesogale talazaci (assembly GCA_004026705.1). Lineage (NCBI taxonomy): Eukaryota > Metazoa > Chordata > Mammalia > Afrosoricida > Tenrecidae > Nesogale > Nesogale talazaci. Next base: position 30,201 of record PVJH01020418.1, on the reverse strand, counting down.
CAAACTGTCACTGAGTTGATTCAGGCTCAGTGACCCCAAAGAGCCTGCTAGAACTGGCCCCTGGGAGTTTGCGGGACTGCGGCTCTTTATGGGAGTAGTGAGCCGGGTCTTTCTCCCACTGAGCGGCTTCCAACCGCGGGTCTTATGGGGCACAACCCAGCACACGACCACTCTGCCACCAGGGGGGCGCTCTGCTTTCTACTGCAACCGGCATTCCGTCTCAGGACCACGGACAGCAGGAGGCTGTGCGCTGAGGGGGCCATGGGTGGGCCAGAACAGCCTGTCTGTCCCAGATTCGACAGGCCTGCCCGCTGACAGGGCGTCCACCTCCCTGGCACTCCTGAGCGGGGAAGCCTTGAGTCTGCTCTCTCTCTCACCTTTCTGCCCGCCATTTGGCTTTCCTGGGGTTGAGGGTCTTTTGCTTTGGTCATTCTGCAGCAACGAGGCAGGTTGGGTGGGGCAGAGAGAGGAGAGAGAAAAGCGGAGATTCAGAAAGAGTAAGGTGGCAGGGTGACGGGACACAGAACTGGGGACTGAAGACTGGGGAAAGCCTTTTTTTCGCATGTTAAATCAGGTCCACACAGAAGAATCACCCATCGCCCTGTGCTAACTCTACGGCACCAGTCTGCCAAATGGCTCTTTTTTTGCATTTAAACGTAGCTGGTGTGCTGCCCAAGGAGTTTGGGCTCAGTGGTTAAGAAGCGGGGTTGCCAACCAAAAGATCAGTGGTTCAAAGGCCCCTGTCACAGGAGGAAGCCATTGGCCTCGGACCCTCTGGGAGAGGGGGGGAGATAGCTGTACCCTAGCCCACACAGAGTTGGCACAACTCGACAGCAGTGTGTGGGGTGGGTTTTGTGTGATTCGAAGACAACCGGAAAATGGCAGAGCTACCCGTGTAATTACGGTCAGATAAAAATGAGTGCGAGCCAGGGTGGTGAATTGTAATAAGGCTTTAATAATATTGGGAGAGAGCCCAAGTACAACATGCCCAGGAATTTGGAGCATGAAACCACGGCGACAAAACACACACACACACAAAGCTGGAAACACTAAAGAGGTAATGATCTTCAGGTTCAAGGACCCATTTTCTCCACAATTATTGAGCACATTCAATGAAAAGTGAATGAGACTGAAGAAGAGGATGCGCCAGCGTGCACCCCACCCGGAATTCCGGGGGCGAGATCTGGGCAGGCAGAAGCTCCAGACCAGGAGCGCGGTGAGCTCCCACCTCTGACAGATTTGTGATCGGCTGCCGCCAGGCCCCCGGGTCCCTCAGCTCTCCCTCCCAGGACAGAGGTGGTTGTAGAGCCATCTGGGAAAGGGACCAGCTGGCCCACGAGAAGCTGACACTGGGTTTCCCCACAGAAAGGGGGCGGGGGTAGAGCCCCACCTCACCCACCCACTCCACCCCACTGGCCCCAATGGCAGGGTGTGGTCTAGGGGTGCACGGGCATCTTCTCCAGAAAGCAGGCAAAAATCAGGTGACCCCACACCATCCCCAAAAGAACCGCCTGGCAGACCCTACTTGGAGCAGACCACAGAAATGCAGACAGCTCCCTGCTTGGCTCTGATTCCAGGGTCACTTGTCAGGCAGATGTGCCGTCCCACCAGGGGTTCGGGTCTGGGTGGGGAGATCCCTCAGACCCCCTACAACCAGGAGGTTAGTGCGGCTATCATTTGGCCCCATTTCCCACCCACCCCCCATCGTAACTGCAGGTTATGATTCCTTTGTGGATCTGCTCGCCCCACCAGGAACACACCACCAGCCAGGTAGCTGCCCTCCTGCACGTGCAGTCCTAGAGAACGGTTGCTGGCCCCCATGGTAGAGCTACCAGCATCCCAGCAGGCCGGACGACAGGTCTATCCCAGAACTGTGCAGCTCAGGAAGAGGCACCATAAATCAATATGTTAAGCAGATGCAGATTCTATGTGACAAGAGAGACAGGGAAGACGATTTGAGGCTTTATATCCTTTAGATGTCTACTTTCGCGGTACTGGCTATTAAAAAGTTATGTGTGACTTCAAGATGAAAGGCATTAGCAGCTTCTTAGAAGAGGATAATCCCAATCTTCTGGAGATTTAATGATGTAACTCACTGAAGCTTCTGACTCGGCCGGCTGTTAATTGAATCAAAGTCGATGACAATCTTGCTGCACTTTGGCGTGAATTTCCTAAGCATGAAAAAAGAGGAGAGAGGGAGAGAAAGATATTATCTGGTGGGTAGTTAAAACAATGTGTTTACTTTGGCTTAACCTACATTTTCTGTGTGGAGAAAATGGTTCCTGGGATTCACTTGCTAGCTTCTCTCTAAAGGAGCCAATTACAGCGCCCCCCCACCGAGAGGCACATGGGGCAGAACAGACTATGACAAAGAAGGATACATGGGATGGCCCGGCTAGCCGAGTTCAAGGATTATGGGGAGATTGCCAGTAAGTTAGCTGCACAAGCCGACCTCTGATGACAAGCTTTCCCGTCAGGTTTGTCTTATGGCCTCGCAAATGTGTGCAGCCCACCAAGAGTGACGGCCTCCTCCGCCAAACAGAGCCCTTTGACATTTCTATTCATTCGTGAACCTTTTACAGTAGTTAAAAGTATTGGTGACAAAAGAGGATCCTCTGGAAAAATCAGTACACAGAAGTTTGTCTATGCCATCTGGACATAAAAGGCGTGTAAGGCACAGCGTAGACGTCACTCCTGATGCTCCCTAAAGTATCGCTACCCTATGATGATCCCTCACGTGCATGCTACCTACCCTTGATGGTGAATACGAGAGACGACCTTCCTACCAGGAAAACCATGCTGCCCCCCCCCCCCCCCCGCCCAAATCCCAGGAAGGAACTACTTTGTCAAGCTTTACAGTCTAAAGACGGTTTCCCGCCATGAATCAGGTGGTTGAAACATGCCTGGCCAAGGCAATCATGTTAACTGCACTGTTTCGGACCTCAATGGAAACAGGCTGCTGACAGGAACGCCTGGCATGTCTACCTGGCTGCGGGCTCACCCTGCCCTCCCTGGGTCGCGCTGGGTTCTTGGGTGTGCAACATTGATGAAGGTCTACTATTCACGTTCGAAAACCTGTGGGTTTCTCAATTCCTCACCAAAGTACAAGAGTACTTTGTCTCAGCCCTGGAAAGCACAACTCTGGCAGAGACTGGCTGCAGATACTTCTGCCTTTACAATCTAGCCTTGCAGAAGGGGGGCACCGCCCTTTCCTTCACGTTTAAGAGGCCTCTCAGAGTGCAGAGGCCAGCACCGGTGTCAAGGGCGAACAAACACCATCCAAGACCAAAGGTTGCTTTCCCTGGAAGTTCTTCCTACTTACCTGAATGTAACCCCCGCCATGTCAAACATGAGCCTCGCAGCTGTGGTCTCGTCGCTATCGTGGTATTTATCAGACATGAAAATAACTTCTTTGATACCTTCGGGGCAGCAATTGAAAGGCTGTTAGTATGTGCAGAATACAGAGAGGCCAAAAGACATGAAGGAGCAGATGGAGCCTTGGAGTGTCTATGATTAATTACCGCTTTGGAGCGGGTTTGCAGACAATGTCCAGTTCCCGGAATACCTATCTGCTTCCTAATAGAGCAGAGGACGTGGATTATATTTAATCTGCCCTCCAGTCTTTATGGATTTTTTGGTAACACATGCAAAGTGAAGACATGTCAAGCAGTCAAGGCTTGATCCGATTAACAAATTTTCCTTACTGCAGGCAATCAAATGTCCTCCATTCACAAGGCGACTGCTGGAAACAGGAGAGGCTAACGGGGATAGGGAGTGGGGAGTGCTGGGGGACTAAGAACCTGAACTTTCAGGACGACTCGGCAGACTGTTTCGCGCCGGCTCTGTGGAGAGCAGGGCTGCTTTCCTTTCCCGATCCCCCAAGTCGAGCTACCTCGAGAGCCGGGGCGGGCTGTGGAGGACCCTGGGCAGCTCCTCCACTAATTTGTGAAGGAAGCCCAAGGCAGTGGACGCTCAGTGACCACTACCTCCACACCACAGCAGGGTAGGCCAGGGGGAACTTTCCCTCAAAAGGGTCCAGCAGCAGCAGCCATCGGGGCCTTTGGCTGAAAGACCACCAGCCCGCTCCTGTTCACAGATGACACACAGGTCATGATAAAGGGCCCCTTTAAGCCACACATCTGGCTAAACATGATAAGTGTCTAAATCTCCAGTGGAGAGTTTTATGGAGATAAAGTGGTGCTGCATCTAAGTTGTTACAGTGTGAAAAAGGTGAAATATTCAGAAGGCCATGGTGTAGATTTACGGCCACTAGAATATAAGGAGAGAAAAAGACAAAACAGAACTCAAAATCAGATCCCTTAAGTCTTACGGCTCTGATATGCAAAGATATGTTGAGGTCTTCACATATCTACCATGTATTAGGGACAAATTAAAATTTCATATACAGACTCCCAACTGACCTTGTTTCTGACAGAAGTTCATTTCACTCCCTCCCCCCTAATCTATGCACAATATGTCGGAGAATAGTAAATTGACAGTAATTATATGCAATGCCTGTGTTGTTTTTTTGGCAGCTTGCAGTTTAAGAAGTTGCAAACTAAATTAAAAACATGCTAAGAATCACAGAGGATGCAATTAGTCTCAGAATACCTGGCACCGTTCAAAAAAAAAAAAAAAACCACCACAGGAAATACCTTGCAAAGTTGATAGTGCAATTAATTTAGATCTAAACAATAGCAATTTGAGATCAAACACATCTGCAAGGAGCTACTGATGAGCCAGCAGCACCGCAAACTGACAAGGGGAAGCAGCCGGCTCCTACCTGCCTGGATGATGAGCTTAGCACATTCATTACACGGGAACAAGGCGACATACATGGTGCAGCCTTTCACGTCGGCCGAGTTCTTGTTCATGATGGCATTCAGCTCGGCGTGGCACACTGCGTTGAAAGAGAGGGAGGGAGACACACTTGGATTGCAGCGCTTGAAGAATGTAAGACATCCCATGCCCCACTCTGAAAGAACATGGGCTAGGCTCAATTAAGGGGGGCGGGGGGAGACTCTAGATGGCCAGTACCTCAAATACCAAACGAGGGCCAAGCTGTCCGACCGGGCAGGCAATTAGCAGCACAGGCGTTAACCGTGCGGCTCTGAAAGTCTGTGAGCACCTAGAGCAGCCAGGAGCGGCCAAGGTCAAGTACCTTCACCCACCCCAACAGGAGCCATAGCTCAGCGCTCCACAAGGCCCTGGGGTATAGAATGGCCCACATAAAACGGCTCATTTGTGTGGGGCTATGCACACACAGGGATATTCACTGAGGCTGTTCGGAGGCCACGGGGCAGTTTTAAGAGCAAGGGAATCGAGAGCTGAGCACTTCTGTCCCAGGGGGCCTGCGGCACCTCCTGGTCTTGCAACAGAGCGAGCAGCAGGCTGTGCTTCGGTCCGAGAGGCATCGTCCACTTCACGAGCGCGGGAGCACACGCTCGCCACGCTCATTGCTCATTTGGCTTATGATGCCCAAACGGAGATCCAGGGTCACCCCGGGCCTTGCCTGAAGTCAAGGTGAAAGGGGCAGCTGGCTCTCTGCTCAGGGAGCCGGCCCATCTTCTCGGGCTTCGTCTGCCACAGGGAGGGGGCTGGTCCCTCCTTGCAAGGGAGCCGGCACCCCACACTGTGATTTTGAGTTGCAGGCCTGAGTTCGGCCAGGCTTCTGTCTTGCCATCTTTTCCGTTTGTCAGGCTCTCCAGAGTGCCATCTCATTTTCGGGGTGTGCAAACATGCTTCTGACATGCATCTGTACCCTGAGAAGCCCCCGACTCAGAGTGACGGCGGTGCAGGGGGCCTGGCCTGGGAGGGTTCTTGTGTGTGGGCCAGTGGAGGAGCTGGGTCTGGCCATTGCTTCAGTTCCCCTCAAGGGGATGGCTCCCACAGGCCTGGTGCTGGGGTCTGGCTCCTGAGGTGCTGGGGTCTGGCTCCTGGCCCACACCCCTCCTGTGTGGCCACCCCTCGTTGACCCTGGCTGTGATGTGGAACCGCTTCCAGGGGAGCGTCCAGACTAAGTTGTCGAGGAGGAAAGGCCTGGCAACCTACTTTCCCAAATCAGGCACTGAAACCCATGGCTCACTCTGCTCCACTGACCGCAGAAGCTCCGTGAGTGGTGGGAAGGGCTGCCGGGGTAGCAGTTCCCAACAACCTGCGGTACACAGTAGTCTGCACGAGGCTGCCGTGCGTGCTCACACACGCCTTACTCACTGACGACAGCTCCTTCATCTCGGACAGAATGGAGACCCTGCCCCGGTGACCTCCCTAGCTCCTTGCCCCATTTCCTGGGGGGGAGGGGGGGAAGGGGGGGGAACTGCATCTCTCGGTGAACATGTGCCTTCATTCCAGCAGCAGGCCGGATGGGCTCTCGGGAAATGCCAACAAAGCTAACGTGAGAAAAAGCCCGAGGCTTGGGGGCCTTGCCTGGTGGGTGGATTCTGACTCCTGCCCCACCTTCCCATTCCCATGTCTGCAGACAGAAACTGCTCCACAAGGTCTCAGAGGCGGTGACCTTTCGGAAGCAGACTCTCCGGGTGCCTCTGGGTGGGTTTGAACCCCCAATCTTTCAGCGAGGGAGGTAGGGGAGTTCACAGTTTTGCCACCCAGGGACTTCAGGTCACACGTCAAAATTAACAGAAAAAGTCTAAAGGGGTGGGGGGGTGGGGGCAGCTACAGTTAACCTGCTCACAGGCCCGGGGGCATGTGCACTGGCTGGTCTAGCCTGTACACATGAGAGAGTGAGCGCGGCCACTGCAGCCTCCGCTCCAGTGTGCAGGGCAGGCCGTGTGGCCACCAAGTACTAACCTCCAAGGGGCTCACGGCATCCCAGCAGCCTCCCTGGTGACCAAGTCATTCTGAAGCAAGGATGAACCCTGCTCAGTGTTAGAAACAATTAGATGTAATTGTTTCTTTTATCTCCCCCTAGAGGGTGGAGACCAGGCTTCGAGGTTCTTCGAGAGCCCCCCAGGGCCCAATGCAATGCCAGGAGCATAATGGGTGTTAAATATTTATTGAGTGAATAAAGGAGGAAATGCAGATTCCAATTATTGATGGCAACACTGGGAAATACAGGAAGTCCTCTTAAATTCAAGTATCAAAACTATGTTTTCCCAATGTAGCATTTTTTATGTGGTTCATATTAATATTCAGAACCACATAGTTTCCAAATTCGGTTCCGGAAACACTATTACATTGTCCCTCTTTTGAATCTCAAAAAAATCACCACACTGACTGACACCAATCTCCCTGGAAGTCATCTGAGACAGTCTGGGGCAAGATTTTCACATTCTAAATCTCGCCTGCTTAATGAAAATTATCATCTGAGTCAGATTCTCTTGGGCAGCATCTGACAACCCTGCGTGGGGGCTGATAGGAAAACACACAAGGTTGTGAGCAGATTTCCTTTCTCAAAAGAAGGAAAAGCCACTTGCTAGAACATTCTGAGGCCTGTTAGGTCCGATGCCCAGCGGCTGGTCAGCGGGAGGCTCAGACACAGGTAAGGCTGTCTATAAGCATAGTTCTCAGGACCACACGTCATCAATACCCCTGAGCCCCACGCACCTATCAAGTCGCTGCCGACCCAGAGTGACCCTACAGGACGGGCGAGAACTGCCACTGCGGGTTTCTGAGATGAACTCTGTGACTGCGGTAGAAATCCCATTTTTCTCGCGTGGAGTGGCCCAGGGTTCTGAACTGCTCAGTCTACAGCTGGCAGCCCCTATGCCACAGGGCTCCGTTCCCCTCCACTGGGCAGTGATGACATGTCTGGCCCAGACGCCCTCAGGGCTGCCAACTTGAGGTGCCTGGCTTTGAAGGTGCCTTAGCTGAGATGCCTGGTCCATGGACGTCTAGAACACCAGCCAATGAACCCCCCCTCCCCCTCCCCCCGCCGGGAACCCACTTCTACTCTGCCAGGCAGGGGCAACGTCACTGTGCGTTGGAATGGACTGTAAGGCAACTTGTTTCCCTGGTCCCATCACTGAGGGGTTGAAGAGAGAAACGCCCTGACCCCAGGGAACACGTGACGTCTCGGCCGTGTTGTCTGTCCTGGTCTTTGTCTTTGTGGCCCAGCCTTTGCCCCTCAGACCCAAGATCTCCATGCCCTGACAGGAGGCTTCTCCTCCCATACTCCCTTGTATCTCCCGATGGGCAGGATTCCCTCAGATGGTCCACAAAGAGAAAGTGGGACAAACACACCTTGCAAACGTCCACCTTGTTCGTTTAATGAGCGGGGGTGGTCATCTACAGCGATCAAATAACCAGCTAACTGCCCAGCCTGTGGTCACAAGGCAGAGCCCTGACCAGCCACAAATGGTGGCTGATGTAACTGTCATGTTCCAGGGCTTCCATTGACGGCTTTCTCAGGACACCGCCAGGCCTTTCTTCCTATTCACTCTCAAGCTGGCAGCTCTGCTGAAACCAGGTAAGCATCACAACACAGAGACCTCCGCTGACAGGTGGGTCTCATCTGTAGAGCAGAATCCCAGCATGGAATTACCACCGCCCTCACAAGACCTGAGTTTTCTCCAGTACAATGCTTTTCAAATGGAAAGTAGGTCATGACACCAGTTCAGTGAGTGATAACCAGTGTTTTGTTTTATTTATTTTTCCTATTAGAGAAAAGGGATGAGAAGGGACCTGATCAGAATGCATCCTACATAACAAGGTTAATTACTGTTGCTAAAAACTGTTTCAGATGCAAATTGTGTTTGCTGTGTCACCAGACAAAATGCCCGAGAAACTCTGCTCTGTGGAAACCTGCTGGCCTCTAGAACATGCTCGTAGATGTTTGCAACCAATGACTGAAAAGCCCCGGTTTGCAGCCACCGCTGATTTCTGTGGTGTACATTTACACTTCCACCGTGGCCATGCTCAAGCTCCCAATCATGACACTCGATGAACCAACCCTGTCATCATGTCCACTCACAGGACAGCGGGGACTCGGTGGCAGCCTTCCCGGGGGAGCGTGGGCTCCCGCTCCCAGCCAGTGAACCTCATGTTCAGCCACCCCAGCCATCGGTGTGAGCTTGTATTGCTAGGAGGCTGAGCTGAAAACCAGACAGAGGTGGAGACAGATGCTGCTGGAGGCAGCGCGAGGAGGCACCAGGGCTGTAGTGGTGAGCTTAGCTGCTTCCATAGGGCCCAATCCCCTTGTGACCATGATCCTCATGAGCTGGGCTGATGAACAGCCGCTAGCTAACATCACCACCAAAGCCTCACGATCACCATCTCCTTGGGCTTCTCCTCCTCCGAACCAGTGGCCTCTTCTTTATCCCACCCTTCTCCTGTGCCTTGTCTGTGACTCGGTCCTGCTCTTCAGTTTTTCTCTAATTTCCACCAACTTTCACCAAGATCTCACCAGTTCACGTGTCCTCAGGTACTGAATCTGTATGTAAAACCCTGCCATCTACACTTCCCCTCAGTGGGTCCTTGCTCCTGGGAAATGCCCTGTAGACATTGGAGGGCCCTGGTGGGGTAGTGGGTTACAAGTTGGGCTGCTAATCACAAGGTCAGCAGTTCAAATCCACCCAATGCTCCTTGGGAGCAAAATGTGGCTTTCTACTCCCAGAAGAGTTCACATCTCAGAAATCCACAAGGGCGGTCTGCCCTGCCACATATGGTTGCTTGCACTGAGTCAGAATCCACCGGCAGTGAGGGTGGATTCAAAAACACTTGCTTCTCTGTCGTTGCTGGGAGCCACCTAGTAATTTGAGCCACCTCAGGTGACACAGCAGGAATGCCCACGGCACGTTCTTGGCTCTCATCTTAAGGGGACAGAGTGCCCCATCTTTGCCCCCTTTCTCCCTCGGAGCAGCGGGACCTGCCAATACACGTGAGCACTGGTGCCCTCGCTGGTCCTCTGGGTCTGAACACTGTTTCCAACCTTGGAGCAGGAAGGAGGGCCCAGCATTCCAGAGCTGACGTCCCCCAGATAGCCCCCATGGCCGCAACGACGGCTTTCTCCAGCAAGTCACCGAGCATCATTCAAGCTTATTTAAGCAAAAGACATCTCTGAATATCCCACGTATATTTGACAAGCACAAAGAATAACATTCGATTCTACCCAGCATTATTTAAAAGGGGAAAAAAAACACACCAAGTGCTGAATATATCAGATTAATGCTTATGAAGTTCTTCATTGCCAGAGGGCGGGCCTCTGTTCCAGGTCAATTACAAGACAGTCCCTATGCTGTCTGTGTGACGTGTATGTGAGTGTGTACATGTATGCGTGTGTGTGTGTGTGTGTGTTTTCTCTTCCATTACTGTCAGAATTCAGAACGGCATTAACCTTGGACCACTGAGAAGGGGTTGTGTAATTAGAAAAGTGTATTTTTCAAATTCTCTCTCCCAAGGGTTTGATTAATCCCTACTGTCTCATGTAGGCAGTTCTCGAGAAGTTTGACAAATTAACAGGATATATTCCATCCTTGATCAGATTTCAGAGACTCAACATTTTATAGATTTGGCTTTCATCTCACTTGATAGAAGACTAATACTGTATCTATTTTAGTCCTGTAGAATTATTAAGGTTACTCAAATAAGTTTTCTTTTTTCTTTTTTTTTAACACCTTAGTAGTGCCACACAAATCCCCACGGCTGCGAACAATGAAGTGGTCACTGTCCCTCCTCCCTGCCTCCGAGACACCATGGCCACTCTGAGCCTGGCAATATCGGGGAACAGGAAAACGACGTCTCCATCCCCGTGAGGGACACTTTTAAAATCCCTGACTTTCCTCAGAATGGGATCTTGGCTTCTTCCTCGGGCCTGCAGGGCTTCGGCAGACCTGGGGTGAGGAGGCTGATCACGGCACCTGTTGCCTGCCGCCTCGTGTGGCCCTGCGTGCGCTGCCCTCTGCCAGCTCACGCTGAGCAGAAGTGCTCCTCCACCCAGACTGAAGACCACACGGGTTCCCAGCATGGCCGCTCACGTTCAAAGCAGGGGCAGCGCAGTTCACGGACAGGACAGGGGGTCAGGCTCACCAGCCCCACACGGGTCTGCTCGCAGTCTTCTGGGGTGAAGGGCATGGCCGCTCACGTTCAAAGCAGGGGCAGCGCAGTTCACAGACAGGACAGGGGGTCAGGCTCACCAGCCCCACACGGGTCTGCTCGCAGTCTTCTGGGGTGAAGGGAGAGGGGCAGGTGCTTCACCTTGTAGCCTTCCAATTGGATTTTCAACTTCAAATTAGTCCCGGGCACAGAATAGGTGTCAGAGTACAAGGTTGACCGGTGCATTTTAAAAATAACTCAATGTTAATTTTTATCAGAAATTCTACTTCTATTCTGATGACAAAGCTGCCTGCCACAACTTCTTAAAATCAGGTGTGTGTGTGTGTGTGTGTGTGTGTGTGTGTGTGTGTACACCTTGCTTCTGGAGTCCTCCAGTATCAGAGGCACTACAGTGGGGTACATCTTGGCCCCACCCTGCCCTACGTGCCTCCATTTTCAGCCTGAATGACTACTTTCTGTGGGGGTGGGGTGGGGGGAGGGTACACTCCAGCTCACTCACAGAGCCATGGAGGACAGGCCTTCCTGCTGCTAAGGTGAAAATGGAATTTTAGCTACTTGTTTCTTAATTATTGAAAGATAGCCTATCGGAGCCTCATATGTCACTGCCAACTTCCAAAGTCACTCTCCTTCGAGTCAATCATTTCACACGAGGAGCCCCTAACTTAAGACTACCCCACAACCCATCGTTACCCTAAAACCCTCCATAAGGTCACAAAGTGATCACTCTTACAAGTACTCCAAATTCCACAGCAAGCATTTCTAGACGTCTAGTTCTGGGTAATGTCACTCTTCTACCCCAACCCCCACCGCATTCCTATACCTACAGAAGACCGTGGATCTGCCAAGAAGGCGCAGGGGTGGGGGTGAGAACCGTCTGGAAATCCACAGTGTGCCCACTAGAGCAATCGAGACCCCACCCCCAGGCTCCCCCCCCACCCTCCCCCCGAGCATGCAATGCTTGGAGCTCAGTGTGGGAACCCGTACGGTCCTCCCTGGGAACTGCTGAGCACACAGAATCCCTCCAGCATGCCCACCTTCTGCAGCACCGGGCACCCCCCCCACCCCCCTCCCCCGCCCCCCGCAGTGCAGTTCCTGTGGGCTAGGTTGCAGCAGGGAGGGAACACGGTTTCAAACAAAAGGTGCCACCCACATGGTGCTATAAGCGGTGACCAGGTCCCTGCACACTCGCACCTTGACCGATAGATGACACCCATGGACAGTAAGAGCCAGAGGACCTGCAAACACCACGAGCACACGACCAAGACCCCACTACCACAGTGGAGTCCCAGCCACAGGGTTTCCAAGTCGGAAAGTGTCTCCAGGAGCGGCCAGCCTCAGCTTCCTCCCATGGAGCGCCTGGCTGTCTGACCCGCAGACCCTGAAGTTAGCAGTCTGATGCTTAACCCACAATGCCACCAAGGCTCATAAAAACACTGCAGAGGAAATACAAAAACCAAACCTGAACTCACTGCCTTCAAGTTGATTCCCCTCCTAGCGCCCCTGTAGGAGAGGGGTGAGCTGCCCCAGGCAGTTTCAGAGATCATAACTCTGTATAGGACTAGAAAGCCTCGTCTTTCACCCAAGAAGTAACTAGTGGCTTTGAACTGCAGTCTTTTCCATTAGTGGTGGAGTGTGTAACCACTACACTCCCTTGAAAAAGCATAAAGTGTACAAGAGCATTCTGGAGAGATGAGGGGTTCAAGGTAGGCTAGATGGAAAGAAAAGTGTGCAGGCAATACTGTTTCCGTTGGAAAACGTATTTGGATTACGAGTGGCATTGTGGAGGAAAAGGGTTTGTCTAAACCAGTGGTTTTCAACCTTCCTAATGCCGTGACCCTCTAATACAGTTCCTCATGGTGTGGTGACCCCACCCCATTCCCCAACCATAAAATTACTTTCGTTGCTATTTCATCACTATTATCTTGCTACTGTTATGAATCGAGCAACCCCTGTGAAAGGGTTGTTCGACCCCCAAAGGGGTCACAACCCACAGGTTGAGAACCGCTGGTCTAAACCCTGGCGTTTGCCTACACAATGGTAAGGCATTGCTCAAGCCCTAGCCTCTAAGAAGACTCCGTTTAGGCAACTCTGTGTGGGAACAATGAACTCCTCACCCCTCACCTCAAGCGGGTGCTTCCTGCCATGAAGGCGTGGGGGAGCTGAGGACAGAATCACCCAGAGCAGGGTGGGCAACACCCCTGCCTCACTGGGCCACACCCCAACTCATCCACAGCACGTGCCCGAGTACAGGCAATGGGGTTTTAATGGCTGATTTTTAAGAAGTGGATCATCAGGGCTTCGGCTGGCAGTTGAGGGTGCTAACAGCTGGTACGACCCCAGACCAGATCCTCTGCTCAGCAGCTGATCCTGGCGATCACGGGTGACAGGCAGGGTGCTGTGTCAACTTGGCTGGGGACCACTCCCAGGAGAAGCAGGTGCTGTGGAAAAGTGGGCTGGCTTTTGGCTGGGTCTGGATTCTGCAACTGACCTGTCACCTGACGTGCAGCCTGCTGGTCCTGAGGGTTGTCGGCAGCCTGCTATCTTCTCACAGACCTGGGGTCCATTCGCCTCTGCAGTCAGAAGCCCCTGCAGCTGGGAGTCAGCAGAAGCCTCCAGTCTAACATCTGACGCACGGACTACAGCTTGCCGACTAAACTGTGTGAGCCATTTTCCCCACACAAAATCCTGAGTGCATCCATATTGACACCATGCTGGCTTTGCATCTCTAAAGAACCCAGCCTGAGGCACCATGTCACCTCTTGTCACAGAGTACAGCTCTGTCCCCCAGATGGATGGTCTTGGCTATCATCTTCACAGGGATGCCCAGTGGTACAGTAGGTAAGGCTCACCCGGGTGGCTAAGTAAAGGCTGGTGGGTCAGGCCCACATGTCACTCTGGGCAAAGGGGGTGGCAGTCTGCTGCTGTAGAGACATTCCGCCTTGGAAGCGAGGGGCCACCAGCCCCCTGCCCTGTGGGGTCAGAGGGGATGTGACGTCAGGGGGGTGGTTTCTGGTTTAACCTTTCGGTAGCGTATTGCCAGGCCTTTCGCCTGTGGCACCACCGAGGGGGCTATCGAGTCAGCAGTCGAGCACATACCACTTGCGGCCCTCAGGGACCCCCACCCCCCTTAACTTTTGGCATCAATGGGCACATCATTCCAGGGGGCCCTTGGTCTTTCTACTGCAACGTTTGGGCGAGAGAAGCCATTGTTAACAGTGCGGGTTTAAGACTCTCCCCACCCGCATGGCAGAGTGACAGAGAAGTGGGGCCCACGTTCTGTTACCAGCTCTGCTCAGAGAGAGGCAATGACAAAACTCACTGCCATCGAGCCGACTCCAATGCACAGGGACCTGCCAAGGCTGAGTGGAACAGCTCCTGTGGGTGCCTGAGACTGCCATTCATCAAGAGGTGCAGATAGCCCCCTCTTTCTCCTGAGGAGCAACGGATGGGCTCAAACTGCTGGTCTTGCTGCCAGCAGTCCAGCATGTGGCCCACCAGGCGACCAGGGCTCCTTGGGGAAAATGACAACATACGGGCAATCTGCCTAGGGCGTGAGAGAGAGGGCTGAACGTCCACTCAAAAGCAGCCAGATGCTGCAGGCGAGGGGTGAAACAGCAACTCCCGGGCGCCTACCTGCTGCTGGCCCAGGCCCCACCATGCTGCAGGGCTGGCTACTCTCCTTGGACTTGAGTAAAGGTCCCCTGATTCTTGAGCCATCCGCGGCTCCCTTTCCCCATGCTCCTTCCTCCCTGCATCGGAATGAAGGGGGTGGTAAGAGCAGAACATGGGCAAGCTACCTGTAGAATGTTAATGCATCCTTAACCTGCCTGCCCAGGCTGCCAACCGGGGCTGGGCAGCCGGGGGCGGCGCAGCTGTAGGGATGTGCATGTCCTCTCCTCTCTCCTCGGGTCCCCATCGTGGCCCCCTTCCTCGCTGTCTTGTGCTAAGGCGGCTGGCAGCAGCTCATGGCACCCAAGGGAGCCACTTAGCCCCAATGGTAGTGCTTAGGGCTAAAGAGATTTCTGACTGTGGTGTTTCCATTATTGATAATAAAGCCCCCAGAACTCTAATTACACTGCTTCCCAATGTGCTAAGGGCACACAATCAGGTCAGGAGGAGGAGGGTATGGAAATACCGCATTTCATCAATGGGCAGCCCTGCCGCGTCCCTCCCTCCAGCTCCTCTGAGAACATGTTTGATGGCTAAAATGCACTTTAAGGAAAAGAAAACAACCGGCAGAATTTGGGGGGGGGGGGGTCACTAATCAGCCTTTGGCAATTCTGTACTGCAAGCATGTACCTACATACCTTGAAAGTTTCCCCCCTTGAAAGTAACCTGGGTTTCACAATGAGCACTGCACTGGGAGTCGGGAACCGTGTGGCCTCATTAATTCCATCTCCACCAGGCACACCGCAGGCAACTCCGTCATCCTGGAGAATGTGAGAATGATCGGACGAGATACCAACTCTGGACAGTGGCCTATATTCCAAGAACTTTCTAGTCCCTTGCAGGAGCCTGAGAGTCAGGATTCACGCAGCAACAGTGAGGTTGGTCTTTCAGTTACAAGGAGTTGCCATGTGATGTGACTAACTGCCATGTGATGTGACTCGCAGTGGCCCTGTAGGGCAGGGCAGAACTGCCTCAGTGGGTTCTAAGACTAACGCTTCATGGGAGTCGACAGCCTCTTCTTTCTCTTGCAGAGCAGCTGCAGGGTTTGAACACCCACCTTGTGGTCAGCAGTGACCCACCAGCGCTCCTTCCTGGTGCGGACTCACAAGGTCCGCGGCTGAAGTGCCCCGTCGGCTCTGCAGAAGAAAGAGGCGGCTGCCTGCCCTCACAAACCCTGAAACCCACCGAGGTGGTTCAGCTAGAGGACGGTGCTTTTGTTTTGTTTGGAGCAAGCCTTCCCCCACCCCACACCGCGGCCACCTCTTCCTTTCCGCAGAGTTCCAGCCTGCTCACTGCCTCCTCCTCTCCTCTGGAGGCTGAGATCCCTGCTGCATCCCGCACTGCACCAAAAAACAAACTTACAGCCATCGCGTTGAGACTCTGACTCACAGAGACCCTCCCTCAGACACTGGAGAGCTGGCCCTGGTGGGTCTCCAAGACGGTACTCTTCCACACATCACACAATCCAACAGTTCAGTCGCTCAATCATATCGAGGATTACACAATCACTTTTAGAACCTGCCCTCCCACGTCCACCCACTCTGTGGGAGTGGGAAGACGGGCTATCCAGCAAGGCACAGCAGCTGGTTTCGAACAGCTCCCCTTGGAAGAGCAGCCCAACACGTGAGCATTCTCACTGGGGCTCCTTCCTTGGCACCACGGTCCCGTCTACACCCCACGGGCCTCTGCGTACAGTGCCACCTGGCCATCCAGGTCCTTCCTCTGATTTGTCATCAGGGGCTTGGGATGCTACACCCCTCCCATGCTTCTTTTCCTTGTATTTGTCAAGCTCTCTCTCTCTCTTGGATTATCCCCACCAGCCAACAAACCCGATTCTCCCATCTTATAAACAGCATGAACACACCTTTCTGTGGACCCCATCTCCCACTTAGTCTCTACCCACACATTCTGCCCTCTTGGCGGCCCCCCTCCACCATCCTCACCTGCTGCTCCTTCGACCGGCTTCCATTTCTGACTCAGGCCAACTCTTCACTCAACCAGCACTGCGCAATCTGAACAGTGATTGGAGCCGCTCAAGGAGCCCTGGTGGTGTCGTGGAGGACATGTGGGGCTGCTAAACTCCAGGTCAGCAGTTTGAACCCACCAACCCCTCCGCAGGAGAAAGAAGAGGCTCCCTGCTCCCGTACACAGCCTCAGAAACGGAGAGGGGCAGCTCCACCTGTTCTATGGGATCCCGGCGAGTCGGAACCAACTCAGTGGTGAGGAAGTTACCGTCCTGAGAGTCAGAACAGACTGGGTGGTCATGGGTTCTGCCTTGGCTTTTGGTACCAGGTGGAAGCAGATGCAGGAACATGTGAGGTCACCTGACCCTCTTCTGGAACGGTCTGTGGGAAGGAAGAAACAACTATAGCGGAGAATCTACCTAGCTCAGGCTAATACCAGGGAAGCACACTATTGGTAACTTTGGGTGCTTATTTGATGTGATTCAAACCTTGTCAACTGTTAAGTCTCCTGCGCAGCACCTGACACCCCTGGCCACGCCCGTCCTAACCCACTCTTCCTGTGATCCAAGATGCCCTCCACCCTTTCCACGGCCTCTCCTCGTTCACCCTCCTGGAAAGGCAGGGGGTTCTCAGTGAGCCCCACGTTACCCTCTGCCTTCCAGGGCACGGAGGTTATCCAAAGGGACCCTACTGGCTCCAGATTAAGAGCTTGGTTGCTAAACCAGAGGGTAACAGTTTAATCCAGCTGTGCAAAATGTCCGTGTTCCCCAAGAGTGCCTCTGACTGCCATGGGGTTGATGGCCACTCAGAGCGACCCAGGACAGCCTCAGACACCCTCTGGGATAGCTATTCCCCGGGGTCCTTTACTCAATACGTTGGAGTCAACCAGATGGCAGCGGTTCAGTTTTGTGGTTTCTAGATGTCTCTTGCACTCACTTGGGGTCTTTGTTGAGAGCTCAGACTTTAGGGCTTCAACTCCCCCTCGGTCTTCCCCCAAGTCTTGCTCCTCCGGTAGGCTTCTTCACCTTAGTGTACACCTGCTGAGGTGCTCAGGCAACACTATCAGAGGAGAACCAACCTCCACCCCTCATCCTGTTATCACTCGGTGTGATAGGGAAGCTTGTGGTGCCAACATGGCCAAAGACGATAGGTAGGTCTGTTGGGACGACACGGCCAATGAGCACACGCGATCAATTGAAGGGCGGAGAAAGAAAAGGCTCGGCAAGCCCCGCCCTTGCTCTCTTGCTTTTGGATCTTCAGACCAGCCGGCTCCCTTGTCCGTCCTGTGCCTCGACTTCCAAGCAACACTACCCGTGGCACACCTAATCGCGGACTGTGTCGATGTGAGTCGAGGTTCCTTCAAGCCCTGCTCTGCCACGCTCCTGCGATAGACATCTCTTGAGCTGGGGACTGCTGGACTCTGTCATCTGGCTGACTGTTGGTGACCTGCTCTGCTGTTTGCTGCCTGTGACCAGATAGCCTGGATTGCTCTACAGAGGACTACTCAGCAGCCCTCAAGACTCCAAGGACTGCCAGTCTACTAGCTGTCTCACACAAGCGAGTTGCACCAAGCCATTGTACTGCTTTATAGCTTAGTTAACTGTTTCTTGTGTGTGTGTGTGTGTGTGTGTGTGTGTATCCTTCTGTCTATATAAATATATAAAGAGAATTACGGGTGTCCTGTTTTATTTCTCTAAGAGAACGCTGCCTGACACACTCGGCCTGTTCACATGGTCTCCCAAGTACTTGCTGCGTTCTGCCATTCCGCTTCATCTCTGGTGCTCCCCACCCCCTCACCCTTAGACCCAACACCTTCTTGCCCAACTCACTGTAAGTGCCTCATGGCTCGGGTGTCCCTTTCTGTTACTGAACAATCCATTATTCCTCCATCCAAAGCAAGCCTTAAGATCCAAACTCCTTCCTCCGCCAAGGCCCCTGCACCTCACCTGGTGACTTCGCTCCTCGACCGCTACGCTGAAGTCGAGCTCACTCCATTGCACATACGGCTCCAAGCGTGTTCTCTCCTACTTTAGGGCCTTCCTCTAACTCTTGCTATATCCAGTCACCACCCTCCCCATCTTCAGCTGGGGGGCCCATCCAATCCTCAGAATTCCAAAGGAAACTCCTCTCAGAGGAATGTTAGATATTATCTGTTTCCTCCATTAATGTCTACTTCTTCTATTATTCGGCCTATTCCAGAGACCCCATATACTTGATTTACCAGTGTAGAGTGCCTGGCATTAATCAATATAACTAAACAAAACAAAACCAGCTTCTGTGAAGTTGATTCCAATCCACGACAACCTTGCATGTTCTGGAGGAGACTGTATCCGTGGGAGTTTAGACAGCTGCGATCTTTTGGAAGGAGCCTGCCAGGCCTTCCTTCTCAGGCTTCACCGAGTCGATGTGAATACATACAGTGGAAGCCCTCTGGTCTCTGTTGGGTGAATGAATGCAGGAGAAACAATTCTGAAAACTGGGACGCACTAAGGAGCCTTGGTGGCAGAGAGGTTATAGGCTGGGTTCCTAACTGCAAGGTCCACAGTTCAAGACCACCAGGTGGCCCGAGGGAGAAAGAAAGGGGCTTTCTACTCCCATAAAGGGTCTCAGAAACTCGACAGAGGAAGTACCTTGTCCTTTCGAGTCTGTGAATCAGCATTGACTCGATGGCCGTGAGCTTGAGTTTGTTTTTTGTTTTTTTAAAAAATACACAGTTTATTGGGGGCTCGTACAATTCATCACAATCCATCCATCCATCCATGGTGTCAAGAACACTTGTACATTTGTTACCCTCAACACTCTCAAGACATTTGCTTTCTACTTGAGCCCTTGGTATCAGCTCCTATTGGCCCCTCCCTCCCTCATGAGCCCTAGGTAATTTAGAAATTATTATTATTTTGTCATATCTCACACTGTCCGACATCTCCCTTCACCCACTTTTCTGTTGACTGTCCCCCAGGGAGGAAGCTATACGGAGATTCTTGTGATCAGTTCCTCCTTTCTGCCCCATTTCCCTCGACCCTCTTGTTATGGTCACTCTCACCACTGGTCCTGAGGGGTTCATTTGTCCTGGACTCCCTGGAGCTTGAGTTTTATTATAAAATTGTTGTAATTTTTAAAAAGGAAGATGACTTGAGAGCTTTCCCACCATCAACAGGGAACCTCTGCTAAGGAAAGACATCCTAAATGGAATTCTTCTTCCTTTTATCCACCTAATTCCAAAATTAATGGCATTCTGAACACAGTCTTTTAATTGCAGAATTGAAAAATTTATGCTCAGTTATCATACTCAATACTTTTAATTTGCTATGGCATCTATCACTTGAAAGCTGCAGTGAGAAAATGTACACCTCCACTAACGGGCTGGCACCTGCCCTTCGCAACCAACCGCAGCGGAGAGAAGACCATGCGTGCAATGACGGGAAATGACTTGGAAGGGCTCTTCTGGTCATACTTTTGCGGCGGCTGCCATCAACTGACTGGAAGGGAGCATGCTAACTAACAGGGTGTGTGGAGCACTCACAGAGGGGATTGGTCCTTTTTTGCCATTTCACTGAGTATATAAGTACACTATCGCCGAAACCGTGAGAGAGGAATCCCACCACGATCAAGAAAGATTCTTTACCAGCAGAGCCCCTAGAGATCCCTGCCTCGCTAAGGAGCATCAGCCTAGTGGCAGAGACAGCATCGGCCCGAGCTACACTGAGACTAAGGCCCAGCCGCGGAGCCCAGCTGAGTCCATGAGACAGAGCAGAGGAGGAGTGCCGCGATTGTGAGGCACTGTGAGGGGCTTCCCAGCTCACCGAACAAGCAGAAAGGAAGGGGCTGAGTTGCTGAGGATCCTTGTAGACAGAGGACTGTATCCTTAATGTTTTCTGCTCCTGATTTTTTTTTTTTTGGCATCACTGCCCTGTGGTGGGAGTAGGAGTCCCAGCCTTTGCTCCTGTGGAGCTGGAATTGAACCTCCATCCCAGTGGGCCGCAGTCCCGTGCACAACCACTACGCCACTGGGGCTCAGCCCTGTTCCTGATTTGTAGTAGCCTATTAACTTCCCTAATAGACCCCCAGTAAGTACTGTCTGAGGCGAATGCAATGGGTTACCGAACCTAGAAGACTGCTGTGGAAGGAATGGTCAATGTCAGAAGAAGGTAAAAGAAGGAGGGAAGAGGTATGTCTAGTACCTGGCCTTGGGTTGGTGTGGTGTTGGGTCCTCTTCTCCCCACTAAGGCCGGAAGAGATCCAACACGCCCAGCCCGCGCCCCTCCGCCATGGTATCTCCTCAGTGCTCGCCCGTACATTCTAAGTATTCATTCTCACCAACATTATGCAGTTACTAGAGATGTCCCAATGCTAGGCAGAGAGCTTTGTCTTCAATACATACTGTCTCAAGGACTGATGGTCCAAAGGATTTTAAAAGTCCTTTCTAATTTGGTCTCAGTCATCTCACCTCCAACAGGTACTAGAAGTCACTCACATTTATATTATTCAAAAAATGCCATCCAATCCTCTTTTCACCCCATGTCTGTTAACCTGTGCTCTCGCAAGCGCATGCACACACGCACACGCACACCCTCCCCCACTCAGATGTCCTGTGCCTCCCACCACCGCTGCCACTGAGGTGCTGCTGGCTCCTAACCAGCCTGCAGGAAGCGGACAGAAGGAACTACTCTGTAGGGCCGTGGTTCCCCACCGTCCTCAGGCCAGCACCCTTTCATACAGTTCTTCATGGGGTGGGGACCACCAACCATAAAATCATTCTCGTTGCTACTTCATAACTGTAATTTTGCTACTGCTATGAATCATCATGCAAACATCAGATATGCAGGATGCATTTTCATTGTTACAAATTGAACACCATTAAAGCATAGTGACTTCTCACAAAAACAACATAATTCTATATTGTCAGCCTTGGGAACGAATGAAGGAGCAGTGACTCCATTCTTAAGACCATCAGAAATAAAGTGTTTTCTGATGGTCTTAGGTGACCCTTGTGAAAGGGTCGTCGGACCACACCAAAAGGGTGGTGACTCAAGGATTGAGAACCGTGGCTGTAAAGGGTTTCTAAGACCAAGTTCTGACAAGGACCGGCAGCCTCATTTTGCCCCTGTGAAGCGGCTGGTGGACCTGAACTGCTGACCTTGCAGTAAGCAGCCCAGGGCATACCCTGGGCGACCATCTCAGACATGGCACCACTTTCACGAGCTGGGGGTAGCGAGGGCAGGCGGGCAGGCACGAGGCCCATTCTGCTCTATTAACTGATCCCCCATACACATAAGCACTGTCTGCGTCGTTACTACAAAGAGCGTTATCCTTTCGGCTTCAAACCTCGTCAAAACCTCAGCGCCCACCTGGACTCAGCATTCTGGAACGGAGGTGCCCTCCGTGAGCTATTTCATAAAGGTACTGACGGATCTAACAGGCCCAGCCGCACCAAATGTGAACACACTCGATCTCAGGCCCAGGCTAGCCTTCAGCTTGCTGGTCTCAGCATTTGGGGCAGTGTTAGGGCTCCCATGAGCCAAATTGGCCTATTTGTGTGTCGTTAATACCTTCCCATATTTTTACATATTTCATGTGAAACCCATGTGAACTGGTTTGCTACAGATTCATATATAAGCACAAGTAGGTCCATGCTTACCTTTCTGATTGGGGAGTCCAGCCATGACCTGGGAGTTTTCTATTAAATGAAAAACAAACTCACTGCCACCGAGTGAATGTCGACCCAGAGTGACCTTCTAGGGCAGGGCGGAACTGGCCCTGGGAGGTTCCAACACTGTCACTTTATGGGAGCAGAAAGCACCCTTTCTCCCTCAGAGCAGTGGGTGGTTTTGAACTGCTGGCCTTGTGGTTAGCAGCCCCACTCGCAACCATAAGGCCACCAGGACTCCTCTAATTAATAGACATGTTCATTCCCATCTATTTTTTAAAACAGCACATCTTTCTACCTCTTCCTACTATGAAAATGAAAAGCAACACAAACAGTTCTATCTCCTTAATTGCAGGAGACCTGATTACAAAATTCTCTTCTGGTTTCGATACTTTCTTACTGTCTTTGCTTTCAGAAAGCAAACTGAAGGCACTTGCAGCCATAAAGCAACAATGAAAGGCAAGTGTTACAGCTCTTTTAGAATTTGTCTAGCAGGTCTTTCGTTTTTTTTTTTTTTTTTCTGGAAGGCCCCTTGAAAAAAGAAAGGAAGGAAGGAAGGAAGAAAAAAAGAAAGACGTAATCTATTCTGCATAACGAACCCTGCATGGCCCACCAGGATGATCTTGGCTATAGTGCACCCACACGGAATAACATGTTCGTCTAAAGAGACTGAATTTAAACAGCAGCCAACCCTACCCCTCAAGGGTTTTGTTTTCTTTTGGGTTTTTTTTTTTTTTTTTGGTCCAGATCTCAAAAAAATAGATCTTATTGCCTACAAGGGGGCTTCAAATGATTGTGGGGGAAATTCCATTCTTTTAAATTCAATTCATCAAGGAAAAATTTAATTATTTTCAATGTCAATTTATCTATAGGCCGAAAACAAACTACAGGTACATATTCTACTTTCATTCCAGGATTAGCAGAGCTTACAAAAGAAGAAGGAAAACATCTCAAAAACCCACAAAAACCTCAGTAATTCAGCTTAAACCCGGGGAGGATGGGTCAGAATCAGCATTGCCGACAGAGAGTAACGAGGTGCATCGCGGTCAGGTGCTCCGGGTCACCCGCGGCTGGTGACTCGGCATTCCCCAAAGCTTGTCAGCATACAGAATGAGAGAGGTTACACTGACCATTAGAAGAACCATTTGTATTCAGATGATGAATGTGCTCCAATGCAAAACACAACTGGGTTCTAAAACAGGCTGACCGTGCCCCTGAAATCTGGTTGAGCCTAGGAATATTTCACCAACCTTTTTCTATCGGAAACATCAGCCTCCTCCTGATCTCGCCAACTTGGGAACCGCCCTTTGTGGCCTGGGAGTCGGGCTGCTAACCACCAGGACCAAGGTCACATGTGAGTAATTTCACCCCCCTGCCGTGCTGGGGGGGCGGCTGTGACCCAGAACTCACTCGCTGGCAGTGAGTCTGTCTGTCTGTTTGTTTGGGTATCCTGAACTAAGGGAGGCCTGCTGACACCTTGGCTATGGGAACCCGCAGTGGCTCCTGGGGAGGAAGATTCCATGACCGGAGGGGCAGCTCCATCCTGTTCTACTGGGTCTCTGAGAGTAGGAGTTGACTAGTTGGCAAAAGGTTTTGTATCTTGAATTAACTTAAGTTTTATCACCTTTCAAGCAGTGACCTGATCTGACAAGGCAAGCCTGCGTGCCGCTGTGGGTAGGTCGGGCCTGAGCATCACTGGCTTTGCTGACTAGCTAACATTACGAGCTTGGTTGACTAGCCTGACTAGCTTTGTGCTTCCAAACAGAGGGCTCTTGGGGACTCTGGGTCCGTTGTAGCTGTTCACAAGGAAACCAGCCTCCAGCTCAACAAAGGGGTTCTGGGGGCACAGTGGATGACACGTCAGGCTGCTAACCCCAAGGTCAGCAGTTTGAACCCACCAGCCACCCTTGACCATTAAAAAAGTGTTTTGTTTTGTTTTTAAAAAAGATCCAGTCTCCAGAGGGAGTACACTGGAACAGATAAGAACCAGAAACATAGGAAATCCAGGGCAGATGATCCCTTTAGGACCAGTGGTGAGAGGGGCAAGGAAGGTGGAAAGAAGGTGGAGTGGAAAGGGGGAACCGATTAAAAGGCTCTATAACCTCCTCCCTGGGGTATGGATAACAGGGAACTAGGCATTAAAATTAAAAAAATTAAAATTAAAAAAAATTTTAAGAACATTAGTATCATCTTGTTTAAACATTTTAATTTCACATTTTTGAGAGAAAAATAATTTGATTATGTACACAAGTGTCCACTCATATCTTGTTAGCACACATCTTGACAGACTAGATGTAGATATAGGTATAAGTGTTATATTAAGTGTTGGCATAAAAGTGTAAACTCAAACTCATACTCAGACAAGACTCAACCTCAGGCACAGACATAGACACACACACTCACAGGTGGTTAAAAAAAGTTCACGGAAAAATCTTATTATCTTTCACTTTCATTTTTTCCACAGTCCTTTCAGTCCTTCATATACATATATTAAAATAGATTGAAACTTAACAATGTGTTTAATGTCATACATGTATATCCAAAAAACATTTTAATATTTCTAAGGAAGGAAAGTTAATAATATCACTGTTAATGCCAATATAAAGTATTGAATGTATAAAATAAATAAGCATTATAATTCTAAACTGTAGGTTTTGAAACAAGAACTTTCCAGCATACTATCTTGAAATAAATTAATTGCCTCTGAGTATGTAACATTTTCCTCAATATTATGAGACATTTAGGTATTCTCTAATGCATTAAGAACATATTCTTAATGTTACTCTTAGTTAACTGAGATATTTTTTAATATCATACTTTTGATTAAGCTTAACCCTCCTCCTAATTATATGTTACTGGTTTGTGATATTAGGTTTTCCAAAGAATTTTTTCTTGGATGTTTCTGTTAACTCTACTAATATCTATTTTCTGCATTTATTTTTATTGATCTCTTATTTTTGGCTTTCGTAAAATTACTTGCTTTTATTTAATCAAAGTTTAGCTTCATCCCCTCATGTTATATATTTATTGTTCAATCATAAGGCATTAAATTTTACTTTAAAGACTATTGGGGTCTCATATATTGCAATTTAATAAGTAATGGTGTCATTTCTATATTTCATTCATAAATAAACTTTAATACATGCTTTAAAAAACAGATCCGGTCCCAGAAGCCCTGGGGTTAGGGGTGGGGGCAGTTCAACTCAGTCCTAGAGGGTCACTATGACCCGGAATCACTCAAGGGCAGTGGAACCCGAGCTCCTCAAAAAGAATCTGCACCTGCAGATTAAAACACAGCGCTAAAAATCAAATAATTTAACAACAAGATAGTCTTTTCTGAAGACTTCTTAAAAACAAATTACCTGTCAAAAAGGAAATATACTTTCATAGGATTGAGTATCTGAGAGGATCTGGGGGAGTCACAAGCAGAAGCCACTGGGTGTCCCCGTTTATCTAAAACACCAAACTGGAGCTTGCCCCTTCCGCCCTAAGAATCAATCACCTCCTTCGTTTCTGTCAGAAGGTAGCTGGTGCTGTACCCAAGTCCCCAGTGAGTCCCGCTGTCCGGCCGCGCGGGAAGCTTGCGGTGGAAGGGGAATTCTGCAGGAAGCAAAGGAAGGGTAGTCGGGCTCCGCGGGCTGGAAGAACGAACTTGATCTTCCCCACAAAGAAGCTCTTACAAATGGTGAGGAAGGTTCAGCCTCCTAACTTCTTGATAAATTAGTTTCTCAAGCCTAACCTTTTGGATGCCTTAGAAATACATCACCTGCGTGGCAGTCAGGAAAATGTCAGTGTTCAAAGGGGGGAGGTAAATGGCTAAGTAATCACTAAAATGACATCTCTGCCTGCTTAACAATATGCTAAATCTGAAAAATAAAGATTAAATTTAAATACAAAATTTTAAGAAGCAACTGCTGCACACTGGAAATGTGGCTGCCCTGTGGCTGAGCTGAGCTCTCCAGGTAATTAATTTCATGTTGTTTTCAGCATTTTCCTCCCCCACTTTACATCCCTCTGTGTAATGATGAACGGATTCTGGGAAGAGCCCCGGTCCCCTGGTCTGCCCAATACACTCCGTGAAGCGACCGACCGCACAGGCCCGGGCCTGTTGTAATGGGCAAAGGTGGGCCGCTGCCGGCAGAACACGCCTGGCTTCTTCAAGGAGCTGGCCAGCCATTGAGCCACACTGACCCCCAGGAAGCCCGGCCCCCAACAAGGGCATGGAGCATTGTGACAAACGCCCCAAAGCTGGGTAGGGGGCTTCTGAATCGCCAGGAGTGCTGCTTCTCCGTCTTGTGACATCGGCGTCTGGATTACGTGCTTCAGTCTCATGAATGCCACAAAGAGGAACGCACCAAGACTGTTGGCGAATCCCTTCCTCACAAACATGAAAAACGGTCCAAAGTTTCCGAACAAGGGAAATTAGCTCAACCTGCCACTTCCTGCTTTGTTTCCCTTCATTCCTCTCAAAGGCTCCCACCCTAGTAGCACTCACTGCTTCCTGCCACCTCATTTGACTGCCATTGGGATTTGTCTTTTTTCCTTCCGGGAAAAGGACAGAATAAAAAAACAGTGTCTTTGGCCGGGGGAATCTTCCTCTCCTCTATTAACACTACATTAAAATCAAGTGAGTTCACCAAGTTTTGATCCTCAGGCTGGGAGAACACTAACAAAAACCCCTTCAGTGTTCCTCTCGAGAGACACAGCCCAGACAAAAAGCTCTGTGTGCCTATTATGGTCCAAGTATTCCCTGCTTCCCAACTGGCCACAAGAGTGTCCATCAACTCTAATGACTTTCCAGGCCTGGCCGAATGAACCATTTAGAGCGAGGTCGCCTGTGCTATGGGGGAACTCCATCTTCACAGTTAGCAGGCTTCCTCTGAGGCTAAGTGTTCAAAGTCAGCGGTGTGCGAGTGGCTCTGTGCCTGCAGCCTGGCATGGGCAACAGGCGTGGGCTCTGGCCGCCCACCCAAGTCCTTGCTGGAGCCACTGGAGAATCAGAAGAGGCGAGTGGCTGGTCCCCCCAGCAGCCACAGTCGGCACTGGAGGGAGCATTGCATTCCTGCACCTACAGGGGAGCCAGCCCTGGGGGCGCAGTATGAAGGAGCAGCCGGCAGCGCCGTGAATTAGGGAGAAGCCGCCTTACATTCTACGTGTGAAAGGTTGAACACTGAATGATGAAGACTGAACCGGAATCGATGCATTTGAGTTATGTTCAAGAAGTCCCTGTCGTGAGTCCATGAGGCCCCATGGTGACCCTGCAGCACAGGGCTGAGCCGCCTCTGTGGCTGTCTGAGACTGTAGAAAGTCTGAGTAGAGAGTCTCATCTTTCTCCCAGGGGTGGCTAGTGGTTTCAAACTGCCTTCCGGCGAGCAGCCAGACATGTCACCATGATGCCACCAGGTTCCTTCTGAATGATGCTGACGAAGAATATTGGATGCACTACAGACTGTCAAAAGAACAAAGAAATCTGCCTTGGAAGAAGTATAGCCAGAGTACTCCTTAGAAGTGAGGATGGTCAGACTCGGTTTTGCGTACTCTGGACGTGTTCTCAGGAGAGACTAGCCCGTGGATACGGACATCATGCTTGGTACGGTGGAGGGGCAGGCCCTTGGTGAGATGGTTTGACACAGTGGCTGCCACACTGAGCTCCAGGACGAGCACTCTGTGAGGACAGTGCAGGAACGGGCAGAGTTTAGTTCTGTGACACACAGGGGGAGATGAGTGGGAACCAACTTGTGGGTCCCCAACAATAGGCCTTGGAACGTTGAGTGTGACACTAAAGAAGCTACCCAGTGTCTGTGGATCTGCGTCTGGCCATCCATAAAAAGAAGGGTAGGCTCTTTGATCCTGGGGGCGACTGAGTCCCCAAACTCAGAGGTAATACTGAGGTTCAGCGAGCATCCAAGCATGGGCCAAAGTCTTGGGTAAATAACACGCCTCACACTTATGTGGAGCCCCCGAACGGTACAGACAGTTAACAAGCTCTGGGGATGACCCAAAGGTGGGAAAATCGAGCCCCACCCCCCGACCTCCCCCGAGAAGGGTCTTCAGTTCCAAAATATTTCATCATGGAGAACTCTATGGAGCGCCCCCAACCCCCACTCGCCCTCGCGCAAGCTCTACTCCTGGGTGGCTATGAGTCCAAGTCTGCACGGGCAAGACAGGGGCAGAGGTTACCAGTACCAGCAGTTTCCTGTCCTTGTGGATGGTCTGACTCAGAAGACACAGAAAGCTTTGCTTCCGGATAGCGAGGAAGTCCACACATGACCATGTCTCTCACCAGGGCACGCCTTTGTCCCCTTCCGGAAGAGGAGATGCAGCAGCAGCATCTGATGCCAAGCCCTCACGCCCACTTCATGACGGTGAGATGTCCAGGGGGCTACAAAACCACCCTGGTCTTCAGTCAGCACGCTGTGTGCTTCGGCTGCCCCTGTGCCCTCTGCCAGCTCCAGGAGCAGAGCAAGGCTGACAGAAAGGGAGGAGGCGCCTCCCAGTGGAAGCAGCCACGGAGCACCCTGAGTCGCGATGCTCAGAAGCAACATTTAGATGAAAAAGACAAATACCAACAAGTTTCACTAGCATCATGGAGGGGTCCAAGAAGTTGTTTTGGACATTTAAATGGAGATCCTCAACTCAAAAGAGTTAGGAATCACGGGTTTGAATTCTAGATAACTTCAAAGCGTGTCTGTTGGAATTAAAGGGTCCATGTCAGAGAGTCACAGGGGCAGTTTTACCCTGTCCTGCCGGGTCACTGAGAGTTGACATCGACTCCTTGGCAGTGGGTTTTGGCTTCTGAATTCTGTCCTTTCTGAGACAGCAACTCAGGCACCGTGAAGGCTGATGACAACCAGGTGCACTCAGCACCACCCCAATGCCAGACATTATCGCCGCATGTCTGTAAATTGATTTTTGAAATCTTAAAACAGAATTTTTAAAAAGAGAACTCACCTGCTAGTTATTACCAAAGATTCCTGTTTCATTCAGCGTTATGCCAACATCTGTCTCTCTGCGGCCTGCCGTCCCTTCGAAGGCAGGGCTGGAAATCGGCTTTTCCAATCGCTGTCATTTAGACTAGAAACCCACTCCATACATTATGATGGCAGGAATACCAAAAGCCTTTTTAAAACCATTGAACGCCTCCAATGACTTCTATGGCACGCCAAACTACAACCCCACTCTTTCGAAAAACAATGTCTACCTTTTAGCATGGCTGTAGGTAAAGTGAGTAATTGATAAAGGAAAGTAAAAATTGGAAAATTTAGGAGTATGTGGATACTAACAAAACATACTCAGCCAGTGCCCAGAAACAGTCCAATGAAAAAGCCATCAGTGAAGTGGGGACAAATGTTTTTTGCTTTAACTCCTTGTAGAAAGATGTTTGTTCTGCTTTGAATTATTGGCCAGCAGAGCTTTGTAGATCAAAAATGCTGCAAACGTTTTGCCGCTGAGTCAAGCAGAACTTACAGGGGCCCTGTAGGGCTGAGTAGAACTGTTCCTGTAGATTTCCTTTCTTTTTTGCCATTTACTGCAGCACTTTTATTTCTCCTTATACAATGCCGTGTTGCTGAGGCCTGTCATTCTCACACATGACAGTAGAAAACCAAAATTTGTTGTGTCATCTCAAAGAGCTGAGAATTGTGTACCAAAATAAACCCTTACATAAATTAAAAGAATGAGTAAATTTACAGGTTTAAATGCAAACTATCTTCCAACTCAAGGCAAAAACAGCCCCCGGGGCTCGAGCGGCCAACATCAGCTAAAGAAAGGACACTGGGTCCCAAGGTTCACATTCTTCCGCCTCCTGTGGGTTTCTGAGACTAACTCTTGATGGATGAAGAGGAGTGGTTGGTGGTTTCAAACCGCTGACCTTATGAGTGGCAGTCCAGCACAAAGCCCCTTTGTCAGTCC
>PVJH01020417.1:0-40721 GCA_004026705.1 Nesogale talazaci | reverse complement strand
TCTAAGCATTCCCTCACTATTTTGGATGTTGGTTTTCTTGATGCCTCATCCTCCGGCAGACTGATAATCCTAATGTTGTTTCTTTTCATAGTATCAGCCAGGCATCTAATATTTTCTTCTGCTTCTCTCATAGACTTGTTAGATTTTTTCTCCCACTTATTAATTTCTACTTGTGAGTCCTCTAGGTCACTTATCCTATTTTCTGCCTCCTCCATTCTCTGGCCGAAATCTGAGAGCTTACTATTAGTTTGTGTTAGCTCACTCTTTAGTTCTTGGATTTCCCTTTGGTGCGTGGCCTTTATCTCCTGTATCAATTCTTCTTTCTTCTTTAATGCATCGCTCAAGAGCTGCATACGTGTTAGTAACATCTTGAAGATTTCTTTCTGTGGTTGATCGATCTCCGCATTTTCTATGATTGCTATTAGGTCCAGCTGATCTTCTTGCATCGGATCCAGTTTCTCTTTTCTTGATACTGTGGAAGCTGCTAGCTGTTTTTTGTTTGATTTATTCATATTAGGTGGCATTTTCCTTGGTGTTTTGTGGCCCTGGGGTCTCTCTTTAGGAGGCTGGTCTTATATTATAGCTTCCCTCAGGAACTGTTTGCAGCTAGGCCTTGCAGATCTGATCTGATGGAGTGTGTTGGCTGAGCAGGGGAGTAGGTTTAGGGGTGGGGGTGGGAGTTGGGTGGTCTGTTCCTGGCTAGGGGCACTTGCCACAGATAGGTGGGAAAAAATCCTCTAGTAGTCTGGGGTGGGGAGGGCGGGCTGGCTGTTTACCCAGTAGACAATGTAAAGCGGGCCTCTCTGTCTCGGGGTTTGGGGCAGGCGCCCTGAACAGGCAGCGTCTGAGACGCGCCAACGACTGTGGGGAGTGCGGGCGTTCCTTTAGCTCCTGTTAGAAAGTGTGGCCCAGGTGGGCAGGCTTGGGTTTAGGGGATGGCTTGATCTTATCCTGAGCAGTGGTGGCGCCCTTAAGGTGCGCCTGGGCGGGGTGCCTCCGGGGTGGGGGAGGGGCTCGCCCTCCGTTGTGCTGGGGACACAGGAGTCCCTGGGGGTGGGGAGCGAGAGGTGTGGGTCTGCGTGGAGTGTCCCCTGGGCATCTTGGGTTGGGGAGGACTGGTCTGTGATTACATGCGGGCGCTGGTTAACTGCAGGTCCCAGATCTCAGGGTCGCAGAGTGGAGCCCTGGATCCCGCTGGCACAAAGAACACCCAGCGTCTGGGCAGGCAGCATCTGTGCCCGCGTCTGTGGGGAGCGTGGGCTTGGGGGTCGCGCCAGCTCCTGGTTCAGAGGAGTGTTCTGAGCTTTCCTGGAGTCACAAAACCCAATTTGAGAGCCCCACCCTTCCCTGTGTCACCCCCAGTCACCGATCTCCAGGAGCTCCGGGCTTGGGCTTCCTATCTGGCGGCCATCTTCCCAGAGTCCTCCTTGGTGATAGTTTTATAAAAATAAATATAAAGATAAAAGAACCACAAAAAAAAGCAGAGAAAGTACAGTTAGCATAAGAATGGAGACTGAATTCTTTTTTTTTCAATCATTTTACTGGGGGCTCATACAACTCTTATCACAATCCATCCATCCATCTTGTCAAGCACTTGTACATTTATTGCCATAATTATTTTCAAGACATTTTCTTTCTACTTGAATCCTTGGTATCAGCTTTTCATTCCCCCTCCCCTTCTTCTCAGCCCAACCCCTACGAACCCTTGATAATTTATCAATTATTATTACTGTGTCAGTGTAAGCACTGTTTGACGTCTCCCTTTAGTCACTATTCAGCCCCAAACTACCTGTACAACTGGAACAAGTGAACTCTCATGTGATCTCTCTGTGCCACAAGTTTGTACTTTGTAATATTAAAATACAAGGGAAATTGCCTCATTTGGCCTGTTTTGAAGATTAAATGTGTTATTACATATAAATGTATTGGTTTATAAGGCTTCATAGTATTTTCTTTAAAAGTCTAATTAGCTGCTTATCTCATCACTTCATATCTATTTTGTCCTAATATAAATTTCTTCTTTTATTTATTTGTATTTCTTCAAATTTCTTATAATAGGAAGTTCTTTTTTTAAATCATTTTGTTGGGGGCTCATACAATTTTTATCACAATCCATACATCAATTGAATCAGGCATGTCCATACATATGCTGTCTTCATTCTTTTTTAGACATTTGCTTTCTATTGAGCCCTTGGGAACAGCTCTTTTGCTTGCCCCCCATTTCCATTTCCTTCCTTCTACCCTTATAACCCCCTGATAGATTATTATTTTCTTCTCTCGCACTGACTTCTGTCTCCTTTCCTCAAATGTTTTCTGTTGTTCTTCCCCTTTTATAGGGGTGTTATGCTTATGGGTCAATCATTGCCATTGGGACCCCCTTTCTTCCTTCTCTCCACCTACTCTTTTGATAACAGTATCTCTACTCCTGTTCCTTAATTCTGTGTGTCATGAGCTTCCATCCCTTTCTGTACCAGTGTACTGGCTCCGGTCTAGTCTGAACTGAGAAACAGCACTGGGGTCCTGGTAGTTGGAGGTGAGAAAGCCTCAAGGAACCAGAGGAATATAGTGTGTTTCATCAATACTTTACTGCACCTTGGTGACTCATTCTTTCCCTCTGTGGGGAGACTGTTCTACTGTCTACTGATGGGTTTTGAATATCTACTCCAGCAAACCCCCCCCCCATCTCAATAAAATGTTTTTGCTTGCTATGTGTCTGCTGATGCCTATTAGCCATCCCTACGTCTCCTCATGATTGAACCAGTGATGTCCTTCTTCCATGTGGACTTATTGCTTCACTGTTGAATGGTGGCTTGTGTAACTTCAAGCCTTTGAGACCCCAGATGCTATATCTTTTAGTAGCCTGGTGCCATCTGCCTTCTTCACCACATATACTTATGCACTCATTTTGTCTTCAGCAATTATGTTGGGAGAGTGAACATTTTAGACTGTGAACTGGTTAGAACAAAGTGTTCTTGTATTGAGGGAAGGTATGAACAGAGGCCCAAAGTCCATCCCCCACCTCAGTGCATTGCCTTATAAATACATGTACATGAGCCAATAGTAGGTGACCAGATGTCCTGCTTTTGAACAATTTAACAAAGTCCCATGGCATTTTAAAATTAAAATAAATACATTACAATACTATTTTTGTATTCTGTGAAAGTTTTTGTTGCTCTATGTAGACCAAGAAAGACCTCCCACACCCCTGGTCAATGGTGTCCAGCTCTAAATCTGGTCACTTTATACCTCTATTTTTGTGGATTAATGTATTTACATTTGTATACCACTATGTTTATACCTCTACCCATTACTTTGCTTCCTTGGTCCTCCCTCTGTTTCCTTTTACCTCTCTCCTGCCCCACTGTCACTTTGCCCTCATTTCTGTCTCTTAGTCTCTCCTCTTAGTTACCTTGTTGTTGCTCCGACACCCCCCACGCCCATCTTGGTTACCTATCTCTTCCTTGTTATTGACTTCAATACCCCACTTGGTTCATTGCCCATGGAGAAGCTTG
This sequence comes from Nesogale talazaci, assembly GCA_004026705.1. Lineage (NCBI taxonomy): Eukaryota > Metazoa > Chordata > Mammalia > Afrosoricida > Tenrecidae > Nesogale > Nesogale talazaci. The sequence continues at coordinate 37,209 of PVJH01020417.1, read as the reverse complement.
CATCTCCTTGCCCCACTGCACTCACTTCTCAGATCTCCCCTGGACCATTGGTGTCACTGCTCTCTCCTTGATCATGTCTCTCATGCCTATCCTATATAATTAGGCACATCGACTATGACATAGCCCAAACTGATTTTTTTAAATGAAAATATTAAACAAATAAGAAAAGACTAAAGTTCTTGAAGAAGATAGGCTCTATGCTGAATTTGCTGTCTTTATCACCCGTACATAAAATGTAAAAATTAGTCACTACTTATTGAAGTGGAGTGGATCATTATTTTCTTGTTTGCCTTCCTTTGACTGGAAAAGTTACTCAAGAAGTTTAAGTCCAGAAACCTTATTTCTGAAGAAACAATGGATTTTCTATTATGGCCAGTGTTGGTGAGTCTGTTCTGACTTTAGGGAGTGACCTCAGATACACAGAGCAGAATGCTGCTGCGACTGTGCAAGCCTCACTGTTGGATTTATGCTTGCGTGTGTCAACGCGGCCACTGTGTCAACCCATCTTGTCGACATTCTTATCATTGTTTGCTGCCCCTTCATTTTGCCAAGCATAATGTCCTTCTCTAGGGACTGATCATTCCTGAAAACATGTTCCAAGATGGGAAGACATTTCGCTATCAGTGCCTACAAGGCGCATTCTGGCTGTGCTTCTCAGACAGAGCTGTTAGTTCTTTGGGCAGTCGATGGGACTGCCAAACATCTTTCTCAGCACCATAATTCAAATGCATCCATTCTTCTCAGGCCCTCCTCACTCCAGATATCCAACTGCCTAGGAGGTGATTAAAAATACCAGGGTTTGGGCCATGTGCAACTTTGTCTTCAAATGTAACATCCCTGCTTTGCAATACTGAAAAGAGGTCTTACGCAGGAGGTTGAACCCAAACAAAAGCATTTTGTTTTCTTGACTTCTGCCTCCATAAGCTTTGATTGTGGATTCTAGCCAGGCAAAATCCTTGACAACGTCACCCTTTTCTTCATTTGTCTTGATACTACCAATTGGTCCAGTTGTGAAGATTTGGGTTTTCATTGCATTGAATTGTAATCCTTACAATGAAGGATGCAGTCTTTGACATTCATCAGCAAGCGCTTCAAATAACCCTCATTTTTAGAAAGCAAGGTTGTGCCATCTTTGTATCTCAAGTTGTTCATAGGCCTTCTTCCCATCCTGTTGCCACATTCATCATATAACTGGCCTCTCTCATGATCCGCTCAGCATTCAGATCGGAAGAGTCTGGTGAAAGGTTGCAATCCTCACGCATTTCTTTTATAGTTGCCAAAATTGTAAGTCAAAATTCATGTGTGTACCTTTTAAAATGTAATGTTTAACAATTTAAAAATAATCAAACATCTTGTTGGGAATGGAAGAATTAGAAAACATGACTCCTTTTATGGTTCCTGAAACCCTTAGGTCAAACAGGATCATGAAGATTAGAATGAATTTCACCCTAAGATGCTAATCAGACTAGACTCTAATCTTTTTTGTGTTTACAATTGACTGTGTAGTCTCAGTTTAAACAGTTTCTCTGTACCCCTTATCCATTACAAAGGAAGTAGCTAATGTTCCTTCAGGCTGTGGAAGTCTGGAAGTTTATGTTTATGAATGATACGTATAGTTCATTCCATGAACTTCTCAATTGACAGCCTGTCAAAGACAAATTTCTCATTAAGTTACCATTTCCTCCTCATCAAAGGATATAAGGTTATTTCAGATTTGGCAACAAGCCATGTATTAGTGCCATTCACAGAAACACAAGTAGAAATAGGTTTTATTGCCTTCAAGAGGGAGTTGGTAATATTTTCTAGATGAAACCTCTTAGTTGAATTCTCCTTGTGAATCCATGAAACAATTATCTCAGTGATCAGGAATGCAATAAGGAGAGAATCACAAGTTGAGTCTTCTGTCTTCATGATGTGTAGGTAGGCTAAGATGATATCCCTTAAACTTGGGTGTTTCACAAACACCTATGTAAGTGGTTTGTTATTTCCTACTGTTGTGATTTCAGCTCTCACCCCTTCAAGCGGTACAGTCTTTTCCCGTGTTCTTCAGCTTTACTGCTTGTTCAGTCGCTGCCTAAGTAAGGACTAGACATGCCTGCTTTTGAGGTGCTCTTCCTCATTAGTTAGCTTCCCTCCCTCAAGCCCTCTTACTTCAATCTTTACCCTCTACATTTAAACACAGAGCCCTGGTGGTCCAGTGGGCTGAGAACTGAATTGCTGACCACAAGGCTGAAGGTTCAACTCCACCAGTCTCTCTCTGAGAGAAGGATCTCTTTTTGAAAAATCATTGCATTGGGAGCTTGTACAACTCACATCACAATCCATACATGCATGCATGGTGTCAAGCAAATTAGTACATTTGTTGCCATCATCATTCTCAAAACATTTACTTTCTACCTGAGCTCTTGGTATCAGCTCCTCACTCCCCCCACCTCAGAAAATCTTGATAATTTTAACTTATTATTTTTTTTCATGTCGAAGAGAAAGATCTGCTTTTATGAAAATTATATTCTCAGAAACTGCAGAACAGCAGTTCGACTGTATATAGGATCAATATAGGATCCTGTATATAGGATCAGCTGGATGGTAGTAGGTTTGGATTTGGTGCTCATCCTTTAACACGATAAAATAGATAATGGCTTGTGTCTTTTTTCCTTCTCCTTTATCCTTATTGTGCAGGACACTGAGCGATTATTTTTGGATTCTTCTTTTTAATGCAATTGATATTATTTCACTTATGCTTCTCCAAATTTTCAAACAGCCTTTGTTTCTGCATTTCTTTGCATAGAAAAAGATATATATGCCAGGAGCATAGAAGTAAATCCTGCTTTACAGAGTAATTTCTTTGATACAACTCCAACAGCATTATTAGTTAAAGCAAAAGAAATGATAAAGCAGAGTTTGACAAAATTATTATTTTTTGCTTCAAAAACTGAAGGTGTGCAACAGAGCATGGAGTAACCTATGAAGTGCCAAGGATATACTTTGGCACCCCATGCAACTCAATTGGAGGGCACTCCTGGAGGTCAAAAACAAAAAACTATTTACAGGTTTTAATTTTGTTATTATTTTTACTTTGCACACACACACTTATAGGACATTGGGGATTCTTTTAGTTATCATCATTTTATTTTCTGTGGTTGCTTCATCTTAGGATGCCTGTGTTTTTTGTACATATTGTTGTCTCTGCAGGTCTATCTAGGTAAGATAGGCTTGATGAACAGTCTGTAGTCAAAAATGATGGGACTGATGGTCCTGGGGGGTTCAGGCATGGGATATGGGGATGCTGGAGGAAGGCGGTGGTGTTGACCAGTCCAAGGATAAGGGAACAACAAGTGATTCAAAATCAATAACAAAGGTGGGTGTGAGAGGCCCAATAGGGATTGATCAAGAGTAATGTAACAGAGAAAAAATACTGAAACCTCAGTGGAGGCTGAACATGATAGAGGAACATGAGGAAAATAAAAGGAAATAGAGGAAATTACTGGGGGTGGGGTAAAAGGCATTTATAGACGTGTAAATATAGGCTGTGCCCCGGTGGTGTAAGTGATTGAGTAAGGAACTGCAGCCCATGGGCTTGGTGGTTCAAATCCAGCAGTGGCTCTCCAGGAGCAAGCCTGGGTAGTTCCTACGACCACCAGAGGGCAGTGATGTAAAAAAAAAAAGAAGTGTAAATACAGGCATGTACATAAGTGAATATATTTATATAGGACAATGGGGAAATAGATTAACTTGCATATACTTACAGGGTCAGTATTAGGACAGCAGTATTCCTCAGTGCAAGAAATTTTGTTATATTAAGTTTGTATTCCATGATGCTTACCTTCCCGACACGATCACTGAAGACAAACGTGTGCATAAGCAGGTGGGTAAAGAAAGCTGAAGGTGCCTGGCTATCAAAAGATAGAATGGGGCCTTAAAGGCTTGAAGACAAACAAGTGGCCATCTAACTCAGAAGCAACAAAGCCCACATGGAAGAACCACATCAGCTTGTGGGACCACGAGGTATCAAAAGGATCAGTGATCAGGCTTCAAGAGCTAAAAATCATAATATTGCATGCTCATCTTCCTGATATGATTGCTGATGAAATATGTGTGCATAAAGAAATGTGGTGAAGAAAGCAGATGGTGCCTGGCTATCCACAGATATAGAGTTTGGTGTCTTAAAGGCTTGAAAGTAAACAAACGGCCATCTACCCAGAAGCAACAAAGCCCACATGGAAGAAGCACACCAGCCTGTGTGACCATGAGGTGTCTAAGGGATCCGGTATCAGGAATCAAAGAACTAAAAAACTACATCATTATAAATGAGGGGGAGCACAGATTGGAGATCCAAAGCCCATCAATAGGTGAAGCAACATCCCCTTACAGAGGGGTTACAGGAAGGAGACGAGCCAGTCAGGGTACAGTGTAGTAACAACAAAATATACAACTACTCTCGAGTTCTCAAATGCTTCCTCACATCCACTATCATGATCTCAATTCTACCTTACAGATCTGGCTAGACCAGGATATGTACACTGGAACTGGAAACATGGGGAATTCAAGATAGATGATCCCTTCAGGACCAGTGGTGGGAGTGGTGATATCAGGAGGATAGAGGGAGGGTGGAGAAGAAAGGGGGAATCAGTTGCAGGGATCTACATTTAACCTTCTCGCTGGAGTATGGAAGAGAGTGAAGGAACACATCAGACAGTGTACAATATGAAAAAGCAGTAGCAATTTGTGAATTATTAAGGGTTTGTGGGGAAGGATGAGGGAGAGGTGGGGGGAAAATATGGGGAGCTGGTACTGAGACCTAAGTGGAGGGAGGATGTTTTGAGAGTGATGATGAAAACAAGTGTGCAAATGTGGTAGGCATACAATTGACATATGTATTGATTGTGATGGGAGTTGTATAAGCCTCCAATAAAATGATTTATAAAAATAAAAATTTTGTTTCAAAAGATAGTATCAAGAAAAAACAGTGACAATTTGATAATATTTATAAAGGACATACCCAGTATAAATTTATATCCATAACATATATATAACTCCTACCAATAGATAATAGGCAGAAAAAGAACCCAATTAAAGCCAAAAATATCTATTTCTTTAAAGAAGATATGCAAATAGCACATAAGCACAAGCAGGAGTGTTTGACAGCATTAGTCATAGCAAATCACAATCCCAGAGTGAGGTCAATAATTAAAACAAACAAACAAACAAACAAACAAATCCATAAAAATCACAGGTGTTAGGGGAGGTTTTGAAACTCTTTTAAGTTTTCCTACATCTCTGGTTGGGATGGAAAACAATTACAAAAGTTTTCTTCCTTATTATCACAACACCATGCAGTTGGTGGTATTGTTACCCACCTTTGAAGCAAGGGCCAGAGTCGAGAAGGGAGCATAAGAGGGAACTCTGCTGTCAGTTACATGGGGGACGGACCCCGGGGGAAGGCACTGCGAGCTAGTGTTGCACTCTTGGCTGCAGGTCACAGGTTCAAACCTCCAGCTGCTCTAGGGCTGATGTCTGCTCCTGTAATGATCCACAGTCTCTGAAACCCTCCATCGAGTTGCTAGGAACAGAACTGATGAAATAACAGTGGGTTTGATTTTTTTTATTTTGGTCACACACTAGGTTTATTAACAATGCACCATTTAGTAATATTGCAATGTAAATGCTACACCCCTTGACAGAGGGAAATGAGAGATTGGGTAGAAAGCATTTGTTCAGTCCCTTGAGTTGTCAGCAGGAGAGAAGTGGTTCAGACTGCAAGTTCTGGGTTGTTTCTAGCCCAACACCCCCACACCCAATTACCAACCACCCAGGATGAGGCATGGAAAAATTCAGTTCTTTTCTGCTCGGCTAAATTGAAGCCACCAATCCTCACTTCCTCCCTGGAAATATGAATGTGACAGCCATTTACAACTTCTTTCTTCATTTTGAAACTTGCTCTTCCCTTTGCAATAAATTTATAGTTCATTTTAGCATGCTTTTCTGCTGCTCACATTTTCATTTTAAATTTTATTCTGGCAAGTTATAATGTGAGAATGCAATAACATGTATTAGTGGTGACAACTGCATCAGGATAATTTTGTGACAGAATTACTTCTAAATTAAATGACTTTCTTTTGACTGTATGGATTTGGAGCTTAGTGTTGTACAGTTCTTACATGATTTGTATATGATTGCAAAAATTTTCATTTATAGAAGATAAGTAAATACTGTCAAGGCTTTGGATGACAGTGTAAGCCCAAGATATATTTGTGAGATACACACAGCAATTAAGTCTCTGGTGACTTAAGTCTCTGGTGATTTCCTGAACTGGTTACCAAGCAGAGTCATAGAGAGATGACCATAGGAGATAAAAATGAAAAACCTGACAGGAACGGTTAATCCTACCATTAATACACATTGGGCCTGTTCTGGGTTTCAACACTTTCTTCTTTTGATTGTTGTTTTTAATACTGGAATTTATCTATGATATATTTTGTCAATTAGGGTAGTCCTCTTGAATTTTTGTTATATGGTTTTCTGTTTTCCAGTATATGAAATCCAGGATTGATGAACCTATCATGACGACAAATAGAATGTGAGTTCATGGGGGGTTCAATTGGTGAGGGGGCAGTGAAGGGAACTAAATGTGAAGCAGAAAGAGAATGTTTTGAAACTGATTATGGTAGCAATTTTGCAATAGTGCTGGATGCGAGTGAACTATGGAGTGATATGATATCTGCGTGAGCTCCCAATAAAATTGTCTTGGGAAAAAACAGCACCCACAAGTTTAATCACACTGCTCCCTATTTCACGATCTCTCAATAGCTCTTCAGGATTTTTCCAGTACAAGCTTTTCAGGTTACCATCCAGTTCATCGCCAGCCACACCGCTCATAGTTTCTCAGCAAATGTCTGCTGAACCCCCTGCCAGATGAGCACACCTTGCACTCGCCACCCATCTCTTTTCACGTGCAATGTCATTTTGATATGACCCTCTCTGTTCTCCTTTGTCTGTGCGAGGAGGCTGCAAAGCTTTGCTGGGAAAATTCCATTATAATTTCATTCAACTCTTCTGTGACCTCTTTGAAGGCTCCTTATATGCCTCTTTTGCTGTGACTGTTAGGTGTTCCCCTTTGGTTTCTTCTCCCAGCTCCCCTCTGTACAACAGAAGGATCGCAACCAGGTTCCCACGCATCCTCACAATTGTTGCTATGTTGGAGCACATCGCTAGAGTTATGAGGCCAATTGCTTCCTATTTTGACTGTCTTCCAATCTGAAGGGCTTCTTGTCCAGGACTATCTCACACAATGTTCTGCTGCTAAGGGTAGGGTTTTCACCTGCCTATAGTTTCCCTTGTAGACCACCCCGTCCTTCCTTGTATGCCGCAGGTGGAAGCTCTGCTGAAACCCGTCCATCCTGAGAAGGCTGCTGATATTTCCATGACTGCCAGCATCAGAGCAACATGCAGGTCAGTGAAGTATGGAAAAGTGACAGAAAAATGGAGGGCATGCATGACACGCTCCTTCAAATCTCACCTCTTTCAGGAAGTGTCATTCTTTGGCATTTCTCCTCCAAATTATTATGCACTGAGCATGGCATATAATAGTAGATAGTAGTAGCTAAAACCTACTATTGCATAGGAGGAAGACGAAAATCAGAGAAGATGAGTCATGTGACACCTTAACATTCTGATTGAAGTTATTTAAAGCAAGACTTGGTTAATTGAGTCAGTAAGGACTAGATGCCTAGGATACAGTAAGCATTGTGCTAAGAGCCTCTGGGATATAAAATAAATGAGATGATCTAGGTCCTTGAAAGATGAGTCACAGGATTTTGAAACAAGGTACAGTTTACATGAAATTAAAATAACAGAGTAAAAGGTATGACCATGATTGTTTCTGGTCTCAGACATGAATCTTAAAGGTAGTTTGTTGCCTGTTCTTCATGGATAAAATTAGCTTTCTTCTTTGAATTTGAGGATCAGTTTTGTACACAGATACTTGTCTGCCTTCATTTTACTTCATTTTTAGTTAAATTTCTTGATGTAGGATCAGCGCAACAAAATATGGGAGCATGTTTCCACATCCTTGATATGTACATGGATTTTCTGTATGTCAAGGTCTACATGACATGCTCCCTGTATTGAGCTTTGAATAGGAAAAGCACTGAGGAAATAATTATAGCATGCTTACAATTTGTATAGTTATTCATGATATCTCTTTTTACTCTCTCTGAGGTCTTTTAAAATATTTTTTAACCTTCCTTCCATTCCATGTCTTTGTGGTTACATTGGCAGCAATGCTAACACATGATTTTCTTTTCTTTTCTGAAGGCCTTCATCTTCTGCTAGTTGTGGAAGTCATCCATAGGAGATAGTAGTAGTTCCTAACACACTGCTGGTGTAAATAGCACCTTTTCTGTTCCAAGAGGAGAGTAGGACACACATGCAAAAAGTTTAACCCACTCTTGCAATGAAAAACATTTTAGTTTTTACTGAAACCTGCCCTTACTGTATGCAGATATATGTTTATAGGGCACTGATGACACTGCCTCCTTCTCTGCTTGAGCCTCTCTTTTTTAATCTCTGGAATCACAGTGACAATGAGATTTTTGTCTTGAAGATGAAAGACTCTGCAGGCCGCACCTCAGGGAAACTCCCATACATCCCATTTGGACTGTGGCATGAGTATGGTATTGCTTTCTCCCCTAATCCTCTTACAACTGACTGATGGAGCACAGCAGACCATATCATGGAGGATGACTATATCATTACATAAATGCCAAATCACATCAGTACAGAGTTGCCAACCACTGAGTGTCACACACTAAGTTGATCCATATTTTTTTTTGTAGGTGAGTGGGTAGGCTAATAATTCAGCCCAAGCCTTGTATCAGAAATAACTTTTAGATTGCATGTATATAAATTGGAAATTGTTCCAGATCCCAAGGTGTGCCTTAGGAGACATTACAGGAACTAAATTTACATACTACTTTGTTTTTGTTACATTTTAATTCTCCCGTTGGTTATCTCTTTTTAAATAATTCTATGCATTCGTCTTACCACTTGTATCTTTTAAGACATTCTGTTAGGTTTTAGGTAAAAGTTTGCACAGCCAATCAATTTTCCAACAAAGAATTCATAAGTAGATAGCTCCATGGCATGGGTTGCATTCTCTGCAATGTGTCCCCAGCCTTCGCACTTCAATCGTGGATTCCCCATTCCCATTGTCCATTGTCTCTGCCCCTCCCTGGTTTTGTTTCTTTGGAGGACAAATGCTGTTTTGGTCTCATAGAGGTAAGCACTTTAAGGAGCATATTCCCCACAGGTGTGCTTGCTGAGATGTGGCCTCCAGAAGGTCCTTGGCTCCACATCAGCAGAGGGTTTAGGGAAATTGGTCTGCATTTTCTCCTAGTGTCTATCATACCACTAAATCTGGGTTTCTATGAATTTGAGATTTGTTCTATGTTTTTCTCCTGTTCTAACTGGGACCTGCTATTGTATCTCTCCCTGGTCAAAGAGACCTGTAGTGGTAGGTAGGCACCATCCACAGGTCTTTTTCAGAATCGAGTTGCAAAATTAAAAAGCAGAGCCCTCTAACAGTTTGGGAATATTCAAGAACAATGAGGCTTACGCATTGATCTAAGTTCTCCTGCTAATAGGCCTGCGGTTTTCATAGATCACGGAAGGGGGTGGGGAGGGTAGTGTTTCAACGTGCTAATCCCTCAGCATCACATCATTAAAGAAAAACGAAGTGACAAAAACTATGGTTACATTAAACACAGAGTGAAACACCAAGCCAAGACAAAAAGCAAACAACAAAACAACTTTCTAATGTCTCTAATGTAGGCAATAATCAAGAACTCTAGGAACGCCGTCACGAGTCCCACTGTCTGAATGGCAATATTTGGAGAGAGATGAGAAGCGAGGAATCTGTGGGCAGATTACATGCGCTCTGGAACGAGCCACACTCATTTGTGTTTGCGTGTGTGTGAGTGTGAGTGTGCCATGTTCTTGGCCCTGGAAGCATCAGAGTATGCTCCTTCTGGATGACATGATCTTCCAGGTGCCTGCCAAACCTGCCACTCGGGAACCGTGTGCAGCTGCCTCCGGCTTTGCTTCTTTCCAGCTCCAACATGCACCCTGTTACGAAAGATGCGACTGCTCCGTGCCTTCAGGAATTGGGTCTGCATCATGGGGGAAAGCTGTGATCTGTCTGTGCTCCCTGTTCAAACTGAGGTCAGATGCTTGGTAGAAAGGAAGAGGAGAGAAATAAAACAACAAGCGCAAAAAAAAGTTGGGGAGATTGAGAATGAATGGGCAAAAAATAAACCAGAATTGTGACCTTTTCCTTTGCTTGTCTGCCCAAGTATGGACTGACTTTGTACTTAATTTATAATGCCAGTAAGGTTATTGTTCCTCCCGATTTGGGGCCCATTTGAAATTGGAGAAAGTGTATTTGTACTAATTTTATTACTAAGAGGAAGTAAAATTGAAGCTTAATTATATGTATGTATTTTATAAGAAAATTATTTTGGAGGGTGCTTGGCAAAAGAAGACTGTGGGGCGGATTTAGGAAAGGTGATTATGAATCACAGTCCCACAAGGTGACTTGTGTTTCAAAACAAAATGGAAATTAGGGCCTTAGAAATTGGAGCTACTGGGGACAAATTTGGCAAGGACACATTAGGCCATAGAAGTGTCCTTCGCTAGCAGCATGAATCTGGTAATGGCTGAATGAGAACAATGTCTGAAAGGAAATGAAAAGTCTTCTCATAAGAGCCAAAAAGATGTCTTTTTCGTTTCCCCCAGAATTACCATCATCAGCTGTAAATGATGATGAAGGATCATTTAACATTCCCCCCGAGGAATAATTGCCAACCTCCACTTTGGCGCAGCCTCACATGGACTAACATGACAAAGACATAATTTTGTCCTAATTCTTAAAAGAACAGGAAAACACTGATGTAATGAGTTTGTTTAATTCTAGAAAACCTTTCCCTGAAGCCTGTGTTTTTTGCACCACCACACTGGGAAGGGCTGTCTGGGGAAGTAATTAAAGGCTTGTGACCGGCAAGAAAGAGAGACTTGCATGTTGCAGAGCAGAGAGGGGGACACTCAGTGAGGAAGAAAGCGAGAAACAAGGGGGATGTAGAGAGAAAAGAAAAGTCACTGACAACATCAAAGGGTCCTTCAAAAGACTCAAGGAAAAAGTCTATCTTTTAATTGAATTTTTCAATGAATTGTTTGAAGCCTCCCAGTATCTGCCAATATTGTACCAAATGGTTGAAGTTCCTGCCAACATGGGCCAATCTGCTACAGTTTACCTTTGCATGGTCTTTGCAAAACAAATTAGTATTTCAACCAAGATTGTCAGACCAAGAGAAATGGCTGCTAAAGAAAGCAGACTCCTTACGGACATGAGCTGCTTCCTATTGATTACAGATTGATGTAGAGAATGCCCTTATAGTCTCTCCTTGGAATTTCTACCCTAAGATAAGTTACTTAGGGCTACTGTAGGACCCAAACATATTACGAAATATTTAAAATTATTACTCTATAGTAAAATACTAATATTGAAAGTACACATGTGAAAATTGGACTTGGTCAAAGCTGGACTCAGTATTTGTTTTTCATCCTTTCCCCACTGACTATTATCTTTCCCCTATCACCTGGATCGGTGCTTCTTGTAAGTTTGCCAGGTAATGATTTTGAAATCTTCCTAACCTAGACAAAGGAGTGTCACTGTATCCATTTGTCAAATAGCTACATTCTTGTTTTGTAAATTCTTGGAGTTTTGATTTTCTCTAGTGTCTTCAATGCATCTTGAATTTTTTCTTTAATACTGGCAATTCTTGATCATAGGTTACCTCCTGAAGTGATTTAGATCAACCGATTGTTTTTGATACTATGAGTTAGTGTATTCATTTCATTTTCCTTTGATGCTTCCTGAATCATTCAATATTTTGTCCACAGGACCCCATGCTATTGTATCTTGTGTCTTGAATTTTTCTTTAAGTCTCCCAGATTGGGAAAAATACTAAGCCTGATATTCCTGGTTGTTGTATGTGTGTGTTTTTTTAATCCAAGTCTTTACACATTTTAATGTCCTTTACATTCACTTTTTAAGAGGTTCTTTGAAATATTTTGCTCAGTTATTTATATTATTGTTTCTTTCATTTGCTGTAGCTACTGTATATTCAAAAGCAAGTTAAAGTATCTCTTCTAATGACTTTGTAGTGACCTTTCTTTTTTCTCCATATGTTATGTCTTTGTTGTTGTTCGCACTGTAGTAGACTGTATTACTGTGAGAGTGGAAACTGGTGGCACCATTATGTAGAAGACCAGAAGACCTAGCCACCCATGAGGGATCCAACACATCTTCTAAACAACAGCAAACTGGAAAGTCATAGTCCACTTCTGAGGGATTGACCTCCGAAAACCCTGTGAGTTGTAGCACATGCTTCTCATATGTCATGCCAGAAAATGGCCCTGTGTCATAGACACACACTCAAAATGGACTCAGGGGGAGGTGCTTCCTCAAACAGAGTCAGTTTCAGGGGCACGGGCAGAGTCATGCTTTTAGGATCTTCATTTGTTGAAGTGGCACGACTGAAAACATGAGCACCTGAAACGATCCGTGACTAATCAGAACACGGAATGTATGAAGTATGAATGTAGGAAAATGGGGAGGCATCGTCGATGGAATAGAACACATAACCATCAATATCTTAGACATGGTTTTTATTGTTGGTCAGAGGTGCTATTGAGTCAGTTCCAACCGATGGTGACTCAGGCGCAAAAGAATGAAAGAGTGCCTGGTCCTGAGCCACCCTCCGATTGTTCCACTCCTGAGCCCATTGGCAACCACTGTGTCAATCCCTCTCCTTGAGGCCTTCCTATTTGATGCTGCCCCCCTACTTTACCAAGCATGCAATCATTATCCAGGACAAGAGTGAATTGAAATGGACTGGTATTCATGATTCCAGATGGAGCATATTGGCTTAGTATGACAGAGATTACATATTTTTTTGAGGAATGGTGGCACACCATTGGTGTTTGGATAATATTCAAATGCCTACAAGGCAGACCAGTTTATTTGAGTATTATTCAAATTGATACTCAAAGATGAAGGTCAAAGATGAAGAATCAAAATTTTTACTAACTTCTATAGTTTCAAAATCGATCAAGCATGTACTCAAGATGCATTCATAATTATTAGTGATTAGAATGTGGAATTTGAAAACAAGGAAGAAGGAGCAATAGTTAGATAATTTGACCTTGATGAAAGAAAGTAGGATGAAGATTGCGTGGTTGAATTTTTTAAGACCAATAACTGTTTCATTGCAAATATCTTTTTCCAGTGTGTGATTATACACACAACCCACAGAATATGATACACGGGAAAAAATCACAGACATCGAATGAATATCGTCTGTGGAAAGATACAATGAAAAAGCTTCACATGGTCCATCCAAATAAGGCCAGGAAAAGATCATCAGTTAGCCTTGTGCAAAGAAATTGAAGCTAAAGAAAGCGAATCCAATGAAGCCAAAGAAAAATCTTAAGTATATCCCATATGAATTTATAGACTCTCTCCAGATTAAACTTAAGGCACTGGACATTAATGACTGAAGAGTAGATGAGTTGTTGGATAATATCAAGAACATCATACCTTTATAATAGCTCATATAAAACAATGATTACTTATCACCTTTTCCCTAACTATTTTATTAATTAGCATATAGGGAATACTTTGTAATGTTGAACATATTTTCTTTTTTCTATATGAAAGAGAATTGCTACATGCTATTGTCAGCGTTTGTATTGAGGTAGCGTACAGTGTCATGTACCACAACAAAACACAATCCTCTGCAATCGAGCAGTTCAAACCCAACTCGTAGTGATCTTATAGGACAGAGTCAAACTGCCCCACAGGGTTTCCAAGGCTATGAGGAATAGGTTGGAACAACTTGGCACAGACTGGGTGATGGATTTGAATAGTCAACCTGATGCTTAACATATAAGTACTTTACTCCACCAGATCTCTGGCAGTTTGATATAAAGGGTGTAAAGCATGTCACTGTCGACTGGCTGAATAGTTTTGCTAATTAGAAACTATTGTCGATTCTCTGTTAGTTGTAAGGTATTAAAGATAATTACATGAGAAAAAGAGAATAACTTGTGGCAGTCATCTGCTTATGTTAGTTTTATGATTGAAATGTAGGGGTGGAGTCTAGCCTGTTAATCTGGAGATAGCCATTGAGTAGCCAATGAAGCCTCTGTGTGAGCATGACTTTCTCCTGATATGTGTGAGAAACCTCGCGATATTTCCCTCGTGAAGATGAGAAACTATCTCCTTGGTTGCTGGGAGTTAGTCTCAGAGACGATGAATCACAGACAAGACAAGATGGCAGTGTCAGAGAAGCTGGAGGAGCCGGCAGAGAGACCACATGGCTTTGCCCTAATGGAACCAGACCTCTGAAGCTGGGGCGGCCACATGGAGACCTCTTCCAGTGCTAACTTGCTTCTGCTGTTGATGGACCCTGAGCCCTGGAAGCGAGGAGCCATGTGGAGACCCCTGTCAGAGCTGGAATTCTGCACTCACTGACCTGTGACTTCATGAGTCAGAAGGGGACTTTATAGACTGATTTCGGGCATATGGGTTAATATCAGACTTATGACTTTGAACTAGACTGAGCTCAATGTCCTGTTTCTCTTGTATATAAACCTTTTACTTCTAGCTATATGTGTGTCTATGAAATTTGTTTCTCTAGCCTACCGGGACTGACACATAACTGAAACTCAAAAGATAACTATTACGGCTTTAATTTTATTGTCACTTCAGTGAAAGTTTTTAGAGCATATGAGTTTTCTAGTCAATGATTTATGCACATTTTGTTTCATGATATTGGTTGAAATCCCTTCAATGCTGTCTCAACTTTCTTTCTGGTTTCTGTTTCTATTGATGCTCCTTACCTTTCCTGCCTTCTGACATTTGTTGTTTTTCTGTTTTGTTTTTGCATCACTGCCCTCTGGTGGTGGGAATAGGAGGCCCAGCCTTTGCTCCCGTGGAACCACTGCCTCCATCCCAGTGGGCTGCAGTCCTGTGTACAACCACTATGCCACTGGAGCTCAGCCTGACATTTGTTTTGGGGTGAATCCTACCTTGCATGGTTTAAAATCAGGAAAGATGTGCACCGGGCCTGTATCCTCTCACCATATTTACTCAATCGGTGTACTCAGCAAATCATCAGAGCAACAGGATTCCAGGAGAAGAAAGCATCAGGATTGGTAGACAACTTATTAATAGTCTGCGATATGCCAATGACATAATCTTGTGTGTTAAAAAGGAGCAGGACTTGAAGCACTTGCTAACGAAGATCAAGGGTTGTAGCCTTCAGTATGGATTACAAGTCAATGTAAACAGGGCCCAAATCCTCACATCTGTACCCCTGATTAAAATCATGATAAATGGAGAAAAGATTGAAATTGTCAAAGATTTTGTCTTGCTTGGATCTATAGTCAATGTTCATGGAAGCAGTAGTCAGGACATCAAAGGATGTATTGTTTTAGGTAAATCAGCTGCATCAGAACTCTTTAGAGTATTAAAAAGCAAGGATGGGTAAGAGGGGAATAGGACACTATTCCACTCAAGTGAAGGGTATTGTTTATACCTACACAGGAGGAGAGAGTGACCAGGCTTCAACCCGATGTGCCAATACATGAATACAACATACCAGCATGTACCAGGGGATCAATAGATTGGGGCTAGCCCCAATCCTGACTATGTAGACACCCCCTACTCCTCAAAAGAATGCACTTCAGAGGACAGCATTGGAGCTACAGCTTGGGGAGAAGGGTATGTCGTATTAAAGCAAATGGGAGAAATGCAAAGGAATGCAGACGGAGGAGAGGACATGCTGGCTCATGAAGCCCCAAGGACGGTGTTCCTGCTTGGAGCAGACAATGCACAGGGAAGACCGTAGGGTTGACCCTGCCATAGGACATGGAATCCCTCACTGAATCATGATGCCATGGAGACACAGTGTGGGAATAGTGCTTGATCTGGCCCATCGCACTGGGGTGAGGCACTGAGGACACGCAGCAGAACAGCAGAAGAATACCAAAAATAGACTTGGGAGACAGAGTGTGGTACTCCATCAGACTTGACTGGAAAACTTTGGTAAAGACTAACAAACAAACCTTGAATGATTTATAGGTTTTTCCATTTTTGTCAGTGGCTTTCTTTTTTGTTATTATTTTGTTCTTGCTTTGTGCTCTTATTGTTATTGCTTTGTGGATCTTGACTTCTTTTGTTGTTTTATTTGACTTTGCCTGGTTTTTGCACTCATTATTGTCTCTGAAGTCTATCTAGCTAAGATAGGTAGGATAATTCAGAGATGAAAAGAATGGAACCAATGGTTCTGGGGGGGTTACAGGAGAAAGGGAGGTGGGTGAAAGGAAGGCAGGGGGGCAGCAGGGTTGGTGGTGGAGAACATCCCAGGAACAAGGGAACAGCAAGTGGACTAAACTCAATGGAAAGAAGTTATAGGATGCCTAGTGGGGCTCAATGAAGGACAGCGTAGCAGCAAGAAAATGCTAAACCCAACTGAAGGCCAAAATGATGGTGGGACAAGAAGGAAGTTAAAAGAACATAGAAGAAAGAATCAGGAGGCAAAGGACATTCATAGAGGCCTAAAAGCAGCTTTATATATATATTATATTAGAATATACATTAGATATATTATATTATAATATATATTAGAATAGAACTATGTACTCATATCTATATGTTAAGAATTAAGGTTGCACATAGACATTGGGTCTCAAATTAAGTACTCTCTTAATACAAGAACACTTTGGGGCTGAGCCCCGGTGATGTAGTGGTTGTGCGCAGGACTGCGGCCCACTGGGATGGAGGTTCAATTCCAGCAGTGGGGCTGGGCCTCCTACTCCCACCACCAGAGAGCAGTGATTGCCCCCCCCCCCCAAAAAAAAGAAAAAAAATACAAGAACACTTTGTTCTAGCAATCTGGCATTGTGTGATGCTCATCTTCCCGACATGATTTCTAAAGACAAAATGGGTGCATTAGCAAATGTGGTGAAGAAATCTGATGGTGCCCGACTATCAGATGATATAGTGTCTGGAGTCTTAAAAGTTGAAGATAAAAAAAAAAGTTGAAGATAAACAAGCAGCTCTCTAACTCAGAAGCAAGAAAGTTCGCATGGAAGAAGCACACCAGCCTGTGTGATCTGGAGGTGACAAAGGAATCAGGTATCAGGCATCTAAAACCCAGAATAAAACTCTACTCAAAGTGGATGGGGGTGGAGGCATAGATTGGAGAGGAGACCAAATGCCCACATGTAGACAATTGGACATTCCCTCACAGAGAAGTCACAGGGAAGAGATGAGCCATTTAGGGTGAAGTATAGCACAAAGGAAACACAAAACTTTGCTCTAGGTCTTTGGTGCTTCTCCCCCGCCCCCTCCCCCCCACCACTATCATGACCTCAACTCTACCCTACAAATTGGTTTAGACCAGAACATGCACAATGCTATAGATAAAACCTGGCAACACAGGGAATCCAGGATATATGAACCCTTCAGGGCCAACAAGGCAAGTAGAGATACCAGGAGATTTACAGGAGGGTTGGGGTAGAAAGTGGGAATCAATCATGAAGATCAGTTTAGAACCCTTTAGGAGGTTCTAAGAATAATGGAATAATAGAAATAATAATAATAAAAATGGGTGAGGGGCAATTGAGGACGATGTAGAATATGGAAAAATAGTCTATACCTTATCGAGGGTTTGTGAGGGAGGGCACGGAGGAAGAGAAGGGGGAAGAAATGGGGAGCTTAAGTGGGAAGAGAAATTTTGAAAATGATGATGGCGGTAAATGTGCAAATATGCTTGACATATTGGAGAAATGGGTGGATTGTGAAAAGAGACACAAGAGCCCCCAATAAAATATTTTTTAAAAGACAATAAAAATGGTTTTGCACCAAAGGAAAAGACTTTGAAGATTATAATTAGGCTGGGAGGGGGATGAGGGAATAGGCAGGGAGGGAACAGAGAGTGGGGAAGAGAAGAAAGACAAAAAGTATTACAAATGGGGTGGGGGTTACAGCAGGTTACTGGCATACTGGCACATTCTGATAGCATGAATCATGCAATTGTGCATTTTATTTATCTTTGTGTATGCTACATTCCACACCTAAAAGGGGGAAATGAATCAACTAGAAAAAAATGGTATAAGAGAAGTCAGGGTCATAAATTGAAAACCTCTCCGTTTCCTCACATATCAGATCTAAACACCAGTCTGTGATTTTAAGAGGAAGAAAAGAAAATTTTTTAAAAAAGAAGTAAAACTATTAAAAGATCTAAAGACGATCTAACAAAATATCAAACACACAGCATTTTTGTTTGAACAACTGTTGCTAGAAAGGCTATCGTTTTTAGGAATGTAAAACTGAACTCCTGTACTAGTTCAGTCATAGGAGCCCTGGGATATTGAGCTACGCAATGGCCTGGTAATCACAAGATAGGCAGTTCTAAACCACCCACTACTCTCTTGGGGCAAGATGAGGCTTTCTCACCCTGCAGAGAGGGACAGTGTCAGAAACCCACAGGTTCTGCTCCGTCCTGTACGAGTGCTATGAGTCATCTCCGACTCATACATAAGGGAAAGTTTTGCTGTTGTCGTTATTTTACCTAGTTCAACTACGTTCCCACATTCAGCCTGGTTCAGTTTTTGTATTAATAGGTTGATGAGTGATGGAATTGCTTGCAGAAAGTTGAATGGCCAGAAAGAGTGCCATTCATTCGGATACATGTACTATTCCCGAGCACTGGTTGGAGCAGCCACGAAGTGAGTGTAGTCATTACGAGACGGAATATCACAGCCACGGAGAGTCAACATCCCCCCGGGGGTTTGCTTCAAAGAAAGTTTGGTCAAATGAATCTACTGCACGATTGGCAATGGAGTTGATTCCAACTCTTAACGACCACATATGTTGCAGAGCCCAGCTGCTCTACCAAACTTTCTGACTTATCATGACCCTCTGCAGAACTGAAGGAAACACTACCTGCTCCTGTGTCATCTTCACAGATGTTCCTCTGTTTGAGCCCATTATTGCAGCCGCCGTGTTAATCTGTCTTGTGAGATATTAATTTAGAGTGAGAAGAATCAGATTAATAATTGTCCAGGCAGTTGAAGTTTGATTGCTTCGGGCATCAGTGAATATTTGGGGATATTGGGAAGGTTTTATATCTTGATTGAGTTACATGAACATACAATTGCCAACCCACATCCACCGTAAACCTAAACTTAATGAGCTTTGCTGCATCTAAAATATACTTCAATGAAGTCGTTTGGAAATAAAAAGATGAGACCTATGCCTTTCCACTTAACCGTGACACCTGCAATGGATGTATGTATGGATTGTGATAGGAGTTGTCTGAGTCCCCAATAAAATGATTTTTAAAAGAATAGAAAGCAAGTACATAAAAAGACACACACACACACACACACACACACACACACATATATATATATATATATATATGTAGATTCTTGGCTTTGGGGGCAAGGTCCTGAGAAAAACTGAGAGACTAAAATATTCTGGAAAATTTCCTTCTCTGTGTCTTATGAGTCCCCTTCAGGAGCCCTGGTGCAACCGTAGAGTATATATTATACCGCTACTGTGAGGGTCAGCTTCGCTATTTGTAACCCACCACTCTATGGAAGCAAGAAGGCAGAGACTAGCCTGTGGCAGTCATGTGTGTATGTTAATTTTATGATTGAAATGTAGGGGTGGAGTCTAGTCTGTTAATCTGGAGATAGCCATTGAGTAGCCAGTGAGGCCTCTGTGTGGGCATGGCTTTCTCCTGAGACTTCTGGGAAATCTCGCAATATTTCCCTTGTGAAGATGAGAAGCTATCTTCCCCAGGTGTTGAGAGTTAGTCTCAGAGACAATTAATCACAGACAACACAGGATGGCGGCGTCCGGGAGGCTAGAGTAGCCGGCAGAGAGATCACATGGCTTTGCCCTGATGGAGCAGGACATCTGAGGCTGGGGTAGCCACATGGAGGCCTCTGCCAGCGATGAGTTGCTTCTGCCACCATGGGATGCTGTTGATGGACCCTGAGCCCTGGAAGCGAGGAGCCATGGGGAGACCCTTGTCGGTGCCGGGACTCTGCCCCCACTGACCTGTGACTTCGTGAGTTGGAAGGAGACTTTATGGACTGATTTCGGGCATAAGGGTTAATATCGGACTTGTGACTTTGAGCTGGACTGGGCTGGGATGTTTTCTCAATGTCCTGTTCCTCTTGAATATAAACCCATTCCTTATATCCATATGCGTGGCTATGAAATTTGTTCCTCTAGTCTACCCAGACTAACACATAACTCCTCCCATAAAGATTGAGGACCTCAAAGTCCAACTCAACAACATAAACAGTATCAACAGCAATCATGTCTTCTACACATATATGTTGCATTAAGAAGTGGAGGAATAAATCAATAAAATAGATGAATGAAAGGAGAACACTATTGACTAAATCATAGTTCCAAGTCAACAGTGGCTGGGAACAAATTAATTAGCCTTCTCAATGTTTATTTTATTTCTTTCTTTGTGTATAAAGCCAATTCTAGAGAGACAATGCAACCCAAAGGGAAGGTGTTTATCCTGCTAGACAATGAAAGAACTTAATAAATGAAAATTGATTCATAGGAATTAAAGTCACTGATCTGCTGATTGAAAGGGTGATTTTGGTTGGAGGATTTTATCCCAACCTCTCGATCTTGACCTTGCTTCATCAGCAATGTCAGGAACAATATGTAGCATCATTGCACAATGAAAAAATATTATTTCAAGTCAGACAGGGGTTTGAATCCACTAAATAGTTGCATCGGTTTTGAAATAATTCTTACCCTTGCTAAACCTGTTTTTTCATTTTCAAAAAGGAACTGTGTTAATTTCCTAAGAATTCTGTAACACATTTCCACAAGTTGGGTGGTTTATACTACAGAAATTTATTGTTCTACAATTCTGGAAGCTAGTGTGCAGTTGGCAGCACCATGTTTTTCCAGAGATAATTTTCTGAATAGCTATAGTATTCTTTGGCTTATGAATTAATCTATACATAGACATTGTTTGTCTCTGTCTCTGAGTCTCTTGTTTCTCATAAAGACATCACTCAGTTGGTATTAGGACCCATCCTACTTAAGTATGACTTCATCTTAATTGATAAGTATCTTCAAAGACCTTATTTCAAACAATGCCATATTCACAGTTGCCAGGGGTTTGGACTTGAACATTATCTAAAGGATACAACTCATTCCGCAATAGAAGTTAATATTGCCTTCTATATTAAATCACAGAATTGATGTAGTAGAATTATCGTGTTGGAAAATAATATTTAAAGTACCATGGACTGCCCAAAGAACAAATAAATCTGGCTTGGAGGAAGTACAGACAGGTTGCTTTTTGAAGTTAGGAGGTATGACTGCCAGTCAATTACTTTGGGCACATTCTCTGAAGGGACACATCCCTAAGAAAGACTTCGTGCTTGGGAGAGTAGTGGGTGAGTGAAAAAGAGGAAGACCTGCCACAAGATTAATTGATACACTGGATGCAATGATGGACTTGAGATGGCCTTAGCTAAATGGCAAATATTCCACCAAAAGATGATATTTAAAAGGAAAAAATATATACTCTGGATGAATTGTTCCACCGAATAAATCCTGGTGTATAGTGGGCACAAAAATACTTGTTGTATTACTAAATGTGAAAAACAAAAAATATGACCACACTCAGCAAAACTATAAGAAATAGATAAAAGTTTACTTTGATGATGTAGGATCTGGGTTGCCAATGAATTTTTAAAGATTTTTTAAACAAAATACTGTGCCCAGAAAATATTAAAATTGTTTGCAAAGTTGTCTGGAAATCATAAAGTGGTAGAAGGTTTTGAACATCAATAAAAACTCTCTTTATATCCAGCCTTTTGGTAAAGTAATAAAAGATTATCTGTAAGTATTTGTAAATGTATAAAGAAGAAGGCAAGACTATACCTGGAGGTAGTACACAATTTTAAGATGCTGACATTTTCAGTCTTCTGTGTATTTTCCAGCAAAGAATATAGGCACATATACAGACATGCATTCATTCTCATAGTCCAAATTATATTGTGGCTAAAATTTTCTGAATTCTGAAATTGATCATGTTATCATAAGCATTTTATAATGAACAGGTCTTCATAAAATTTAAACTGCCATATGTTTGATAGACTTTCCTCCAACATTCATGGGGAATAAGCATAGATATGTTGCAATAATAAAAAGTCCTTGGCCAGTGCCATCAAAAATAGCTGGTTCAGGAACCAGATGTATATGCCTTGTAGTACTCCCATCATGCTACACCTGGTCCCTAATGGGAGCACTTTGGGGAGTTGAAGAGAATCACACTAGAGCAAGTCAATGAAGAGGACATTGCAGGGGTTGGGCTTGAGAGGAAAATAAATAAGTTAGGAGAAAGAAGTCTGACAAGAAAAGTCAGGAGGGAAAAAAAATCAATGCTTAATGTCCTATCAGCTGCCCACAGTATTTTTGGCAGGGGAAGCTCTGTCCATTACAGAGGAGTCGAGTGAATGTTTTATCTATGTGGCATCCTTCTCTACCATTTCTTGAACAATCTTGATGGAAGAGATGTCCAAATAAATACTTAGTTAACTACAAAAGCATCCTAGCATTGGTTATTGTTGCTGTGTGGTAGCTAATATTTTCTAAGGGTGCACTGTGTGCAGTGACATGTTCTTTCTATCTGTTAATACATTGACTCATACATTTTCAGTGAATAATTTCCACTATTATCTACCTTTTAGAAAGAAAAAAGAAAGCACTGAAAAGTTAGACAAGCTATCCTGGAATGAGAAGCTACTTAGCTTTCTTCTCCATCTTCAATTACTGTAGGTCTTTATAGAATACCAATAGCACCTCAATTGCCATGGAGATGTCCAAAGATATCCATGTTTGGCCCCCAGAACTTGTGAGTCTTACCTTTCATGGCAAAGGAATTAGTGCATATGATTAAATTAGAATTCTGACATAAGGTGATTAACCTGGGATATTCTGATGTGTCATAAATGCAAAGATATATTTATAAGATAGAGATGAAAGCAAAACTCACTGCCATCAAATTACTAGTTATCTCTAACATAGAATGCATCTGGCTCATTGGATTTCTGAGAATTTAAGTATTTAATTTGTAACGTTTTAAAATCTAATATCTAAATAGGAAATAAACTCATCTTTTACCCTTGGAACAGCTGAAGGGCTCCAACTGGTGACCTTGTGTTCAGCAGTTCAGTGTTAAACATAACTAGAGGTTCTAAGGCAGATGGGCTAGAGGAGAAGACAATGTGACAATAGAAGCACACTGTTGTGATGCAGCCACGAACTAAAATTATGAGCAAACCATCGATGCTGGGAAAGGCAAGTAGCATAATCATCCCTGGATCCTACTGAAGGAACCAGGTAGGCAAATATATCAATTTCATTCCCTGAAGATCATTTTCCTCCTGACCACCCAAACTGTAAGCTATACATTTCTTATTTCAAATCAATGAGTTTGTGATACTTTTACCAACAGTAATAAAAATCTAATACTGAGACATTTTAAGCATTGCTATTTTGGATCTTCTTAAAGCTTTTTAAATTGAGCCAACAGATTTTTCTGAGATGTCTCTTATTATTAGAAATGTATAATATTATGTGTGGTAGTTACATAATTTCATGCCAACTTGAAGATATATAAAATTGTACAAGTAGTTTTCATCCTGCCAATCAGATCACAGCCTGATAGTTCCTCCCTGTGGGCATGGTCTTCTCATTAAAAGGACCTTTTAATGAGACACCCCTCACCCCTCCCTTCACCTGCCTTATGACTGGCCCTCATTGCTGCCAGAGCCTTGCTACAGCCATTGGATCCCCATGACTCTGCACCCACAAACCTGTGGTATCCCTGCCATCTACAACATTGCTTGGGGCTATGTGAGTCTGAAGAGGGACTTATGGACGTGCGTGGGATTGGGCTGGAACTTTTTTGATTTACATTTACCCCTTGATATAAAATTCTTCCTTACATATATTTGACTATCTCTGGATTTATTTCTCTAGTCAATCTCGCCTAATACACTACGTATCTTTGTTTCTTTGGTATTACCACAATATTTCTTTCTCTATCAGCTTCATGTGCTCTTCTACTTTGAAGTTTAATAATTGACATTTTCCAGATTGCCATTCTAAACCCACTACTGGATTAATTTTGCACATTTACCCTATCTAATCCCTTGACTATAAAATATTTTTATCTGTAATTTTAAAGTGGTCATTTTATTCTAGTCTGTAACTGCTCCAAACTAACACTGTGATTCACTGTATTTTTATGAATGTATATAAGTAGCCTATGAACATCTGATTAACACATTTAATTTAATATGCAAACTCAACATGTCAAGCCACTGAAAACCTTAGGAAGAGAAATAGAACTTTTTAAACTATACTTAAAATCTTAAGAAAAACAGTGGGAAATTGTCCAGCACCGTTCCAGTTGTAAATCACTCAAAATACAACTGGGGAAGAACTACTTTCTCAAAGTAGAGTTGGTCATAATGATAAGAATAGTTTAAAGCTTCCAGGAACTTCATTTGCTAATGGATGCGCTAAATGAAATAGCTTAGCAATCAGTACATGAAATATATGGAGTATGAAGCTACAGATATTGGAAGATGTCAAAAATGAAATGGTACACAAAGATGGATATCCTATGCATTAGTAAGCTGAAGGGGACCTGTATTGGCCATTTTGAATCAGAAAATCAATGGTTTACTATGCTGGGAAAGACACAATCAAGAGGAATGGTCTTGTATCAGTCGTCAAAAAGGACATTTAAAAGTTTGTTTTGAAGTATAATGCTGTTGATGATATGACTATATCTATCTGCCATCAAGGAAATCCTATCAAAACAATTATTACACATGTCTATGCACAACTCAGGAAGCTCATGATGAAAGAATTGAAGAATTCTAGCAAAGCCTTCAATCAGAAATTGATCAAATGTGCCATCTAGATGCACTGATAATCCCTGGCCATGGGGATGAAAAAGTTGGAACAAAAAGGAAGGAACATTGTTTGGAAAATATAACTTTGGTGATAATAAGGAAACTGGAGATTACATGATAGAATCTCATAAGACTAGTGATCTATTTAAAGCACATACATTTTTTTTTCAAACACACAAATGGGAACTATACATGTGGAGTTCCCCAGCTGGAAAACGCAGAAGCCAAGTTGACTACATCTATAGGAAGAGGTGATGGAGAAGTCCAGTTTCTGTTAAAACCA
Organism: Nesogale talazaci; assembly: GCA_004026705.1. Taxonomy (NCBI): domain Eukaryota; kingdom Metazoa; phylum Chordata; class Mammalia; order Afrosoricida; family Tenrecidae; genus Nesogale; species Nesogale talazaci. Next base: position 11,819 of record PVJH01020417.1, on the reverse strand, counting down.
GCCGGGGTTTCACAGTGAACACATCATCGACTACTCACCTGTTAGTACAATTTGAAAATGAAGAAAATGAAAACAAGTCAACAAGAGGCAAAATACAGCCTTGAGTCTATAGCATCTGAAACTCCAGAACATCTCAAGAACACATTTGGCACATTGGGAACTAATGACAGAAGACCCAATGAGCTGTGCAAGGACATCAAGAAAATGGTTCAGGAAGAAAGAAAAAGGTCCTTTAAAGTGGAAGGAAACCACAGTGCAGCAGGCTGGGAGAGGCCAGCTGGCAGAGGAGTGACTGGACATTTTGTTGTTCAGCTTGGGGCTCAATTGGACAGTTCCAGCTGCTGCTGGACCAACAGCTGTTTTGTGGAGTAGTCTCTAGAAACGGAATTAAATGTTGGAGACATGCTGGCAGCATAGCAACTGATTAACGGCAGGGACTGTGCAGAGATAGCTAAAGGAACCACTGAAAGAGATATTGTTCAAACAAGAGGATTTTCAACATAAAGATAATTCTACTGAGCTACAGGGTGGCAAGATTAAGGAGCCTGACCTGGACTGTGGAGGAATAAAAAAAATAAATTGCTTTGGATCTCCACCCAGACCAGAAGACCCACAGTGCACACTGCAAAGTCGGGGTTGCTCAATATTATTGACAACACAGCCTACCAAGTCACATGGGGTATGCATAAAAAGAAACTCAAGAAAGAGACGATGGCTATCATAAAATACCAAAGCTTGCTCTAGCAAATGGAAAAAAATAATGAAGTCAAAGAACTGAACAGAAAATCACACAGAAAATATTATAATGAAATGTATCAAGGCCTACAGCTAGAAAACCAGAAATGAAAAACACTTTCAGCATATTTTCAACTGAAAGAACTTAAGAAAAACAATCAAGCTTTGAATTGAGATATTGAAAGATTCCAGGGTCAAAATAGTGAATGATGCAGGAAGTTTCCAAAGAAGATGGAAAGAATACAGCGTCACTGTACCATAAGAACTGATCAACATTCAACCATTTCAAGATCTAGCATATGTGAAAGAACCAATGTTGCTGAAAGAAATTCAAACTGCACTGAGTGCATTAGTCAAAAACTCCAGGAATTGATGGAATACCCATTGAAATATTCCAGTGTTTATGAAGCACTGGGACCACTCATTCATCTATGGCAGGAAAATTAGCTAACTGACAGGAAGCGATCCATATTTGTACCCATTACAAAGAAAGGTCACCCAACAGAATGCTCAAATTATGGAACTATATCAATAATATTATATACAAGTAAAATTTGGCTAAAGATTATTCAACTGTTGTTACAGTGGGAGATTCACTGTGAGTTTCTAGAAGGTTAGGCTAGATTTGGAAGAGGACACAGAAAAAAGGATATCTCTGCTAATGTCAGATGGATTTTGGGTGAAAGCATAGAATACTAGAAAGATATTTACCTGTGTCTTATTGATTATGTCATAGTATATTGACTATGTATCATAACAAATTATGGATAACTTTGCCAGGAAAGAAATTCCAGAACATTTCATAGTTTTCATGCAGAACTTGTACATGGTTCAAGAGGGAGTTGTGCCAGCAGAACAAGGTAATATTGAAGGGTTTATAATTTGGTAAGGGTTGATATCCTCTCACCATAGTGTTCAATCTGTATGTTGAGTAAAGAACCTGAGAACCTACCCTATATGAAGAAGCATGTGGCATGAGGATTGGAAGAAAAATTATTAACAACCTAGAATATGCAGATAACACAATCTTGCTTGCTGAAGGAGAGCATGAAGTACTTGCTGATGAAGATTAAGGATTGAAGCATTCAATATGGATTGCAGCTCAATGTAAAGAAGACCAAAATCCTCACAACTGGATCAATAGATAACAACATGATAGCTAGAGAAAAGATTGAAGTTGTCAATGATTATGTCTTGAGGGGATGTACAATCAATGATCATAGAAGCCAGCAGTCAAGAGGACAAAGGATTCATTTCACTGCATAAATCTACACAAATTCTCTTTCGAGTATTGGAAAGCAACAATGTTACTTGGAGGCCTAGAGTGCACCTAATCTGAGCCTTGGTGTTTACCATTGCGTCATACACACCGCAAGTTGGACAATGAATAAAGAAGACTGATGAAGAATTGATGCATTTGAATCGTGGTGCTGGTGAAGAATGTTGAAATTAACATGGACTGCTAATATGACAAACTGATCCATCCAGGAAGAAGTGCGGCCAGAGTGCTTCACAGAGGTGAGGATGGCAAGACTCAGTCTCACATGTTTTGGACATGTTGTCAGGAAAGACTAGGCCCTGGAAAGGACATCATTTTTGGTAGTATGGAAGAGCATCAGGAAGACTGCTGAAGACAAGATGGATTGACATAGTGATTGCAGCAATGGGGTCGCGCATAGGAACAATTCTGAGGATGATGCTGCACAGTGTTTCCTTTTGGGTTGGAACTGACTTGGTGGCACCTAGCTACATAACAATGACATAGTCTCTTCTTACAAATGTAATCAATTTGATATCTGTGTATTCCTTCTGGTGCTGTCCACATGTATAACTGTGATTTGTGTTTTTGAAAAAAAGCATTTGCTATGAACAAGTCTTTGGTCTTGGAAAATACTATCAAGTAACCTCCAGCTTTCTTTCTAAGTCCATGATTTCTAACTACTGTTCCTCTTATTGCAAATTTTTGCATACACCTGCCCAATAATTATCAACTCACCTTGATTACATGTTTGATCAATTCCCAACTGAAATCTCTGTTAGAATTCTTCAAATTATTGAACACCAGCTGGTGCATAAATTTCAATAATAGTTGTTTTGATTGACTAGTCTTGACAGTGGATAGATATGACCGTATCATGGACCCCATTGTACTTCAAGATACATCTTGAAATGTTTCTTTTTTCCAAAAAAAATGAAAACAAGACCATTCATCTTGATGACATCATTCTTGGAATAGTGAATTGTATGATTTTCTGATTTCAAATGGTCAATACCATTCCATTTCAGGTCACTATTGCCTAGAACAATGGTTCTCAACCTTCTTAATACGGCAACCCTTTAATACAGTTCCTCATGCTGTGGTGACTCACCAACTATAAAATTATTTTTGTTGCTACTTCATAACTGTAATTTTGCTACTGTTATGAATCAGATGACCACTGTGAAAGGGTTGTTTGACACGTTCATGATCCTCAGGTTGAAAACCCCTGGCCTAGAATATACAATTTTGTGCATTCAGTTTCATTTTCCATGACATTCAATTTTCCTACATTCATATTCTGTATATTTTAAGTTCATTTATTTGTAGGTGTTTTTCAACTCTTTCTTCTCATTTACAGTTGTACTTCAACAGCAAATGAACTCCTTAAGGCACCACTCTCCCCACTTTGTTCCATTCACATCACCACGGTTGACTCTCACGTTTGGAGTACGTTCTGACCCATTCTGCCTATCTCTGACAAAGTTCAATGCCATACATATGGCCTTCAGTATCTGTCAATATTCTGAAGCTTTATGGATAAGGTTTTTAGTGGCAACTTGGTCTGTAGCAGACAGTTGATCCAGTCTTCATATTCTGTTCCTAGTTTGGAAGCTCTGCCCCAAACTGTTCACTTTGGATGAACCTGCTGGCATTTGAAATACCAGTGACATGGCTTTTTAACATATCAGCAAGACCCAAGCCATCATAGTATGACAACCTTGCAGACAAGCTGTAGAAAACTAGGAGAATGAAATTACTCCTGAATATACGACAAACCATTTCAATAGAATGAGTCAATTTTTAAAAATAAAATTGGCATGATTTTACTCTAAACATTCACACATCACATTTAGCCTACTTGAACTGTATTGCTATTATTATTAAGTACCATCAGGAGGTTATAACCCATAGCCATCTTATGCACAGCAGAAGGAAGCATGGCCTGATCCTGCACCATGCTCACAATTGTTCTTACATTTTAGCCCATTGTTGCAGTTATGTGTCATTTCATCTTGTCAAGGGCTTTCCTCTTCTTTCTTTCCCTTCTACTTTTCCAAGCAGCATGTTCTTCCCTAAGGTGTCATCTCTTCTGACACATCCAAAGTATATAAGGTGAAGTTTGGCTATCCTTGGAGCTAAAGAGCCATCTGGTCTTACTTCTTCCAAGACGGATTTGTTTGCCCTTTTATTATCGAAAGCCCATGATACTTTTAATATCCCCTTACAGAAACACAATTAAAATACATCGATTCTTTTCCTGTCTTCTGTATTCAATGCCCAACTTTCACATGCCTATGAGGCAATTGAAAATACCAGTATATGGGTCAGGCAATCTGTAGTTCTCAAAGTAACATCCTTGCTTTTCAACACATTAGAAAGTCTCGTGCAGCTCATTTACCCAAATGCAAGGAGTAGTTTGGTCTCTTGATTACTGCTTTCTTGAGCATTGACTAATGGACTCAAGCAAGAAGAAATTTTAATGACTTTACTTCATTTATTATAATATTACCGAATAATCCAGTTGTGAATATTTTCTTTACTTTATATTGAGTTGTAATCCATACTGAAAGTTGTAATTCTTGATCCTCATCAGCAAGTGCTTCAATTCTTTCTCACTTTAAGCAAACTATAATGATTGTTAATAAGCCTTTCTCTAACCTCATCTTCTTCAGATAAGCCTGCTTCTCTGACTCTTTACTCAGTAAACAGATTGAATTGGTATGGTGAAAGGAAGCAACTCTGACCCACACCTTTTCCGATTTTAAACCATGCAGTACTCCATTGTTCTGTTAGCAGGGTTGCATCTTGATCTATTTGCAAGTTCTGCATGACCACTATGAAGTGTTCTGTCATTCCCATTTTTGTCAAAGTTATCTACAGTTTCTTCTAATCTACCCAGCTGAATGTCTTTGCATAGTCAGTAAAGACAAATGACATTGAATTCTCCAAGTAAAAGTTGAGGAATTGGAGAATATCTTGTTGCGTATAATTTTTCGCAATTAGAAAAAAATTACATAATTTTATGAGTACAAGGAAGAAGAAAATGCTCTAGAATTGAATGCAGTGATACATTTGCAACTCTTTTTTTATATGATTGAGTTATTGAATTGGATGATGTGGATAGAGTGCTAGTAACACATGAAAAAAGAAACACATGGAAACATCTTTTAGGTATTGTACACTTTCAATTAAGATTCATCTGACATCAACAATGACAGACATTGTTCCATGTTCCCTTCTGATTCTGACCAGACCCTAGTAGCTCCCACCAGTGTATTGCTGCAATCATTCTTTCATGTTCATCCTATAATTTTAATTGTATATGATATTAATGATATTGTTCTATAATTGAAGTATTTGGTTAGATCACCATTCTTTGAAATACATACAAATATGACTCTGTTACAGTCAGTTGACAAAGCAGTTGTTTTCCAAGTTTCCTGGCTAGAGGAGTGAATGATTCATCAGCATATCGAAACATTTCAGATGATTTTTCACCCATTACTAGAGCCCGATATATGCTAATGCTTTCAGTGCAACTTGAACTTCCTTCTTCAAAACCATTACTTCTTGATCAATGCTACTTCTTGAAATAGGGGTTTGTTTTTTGTAGTACAGTGACTTTGTGCATTTTTAAAAAATAGTTTTATCGACACATCATCCATATATTGTACAATTCAATAGACTTTCTGTATTTTTTTCATTTGCTTTGGAAACTTCCTGCATCATTCAATATTTTCCCCATAGAATCTATAAATCTTGCAATTTGATGCTTGAATTTTTTCTTGGGTTCGTTCAATTTCAGATATGCTGAACATGTTCTTTTTTTATTTCCTACCTCCAGACCTTACCACATTTCATTATACTATTTTACTTTGTTCAAGCTACTCTTTAAAATTCCCTGCTCAGCATCTTTACTTCATCATTCCTGCCATTTGTTTTAGGTGCTCTACAATTAAAAGCAAGTTTCAGAGTCTTCTCTGACATTCATACTCATCTCTTCCACCTTTCTTTTCTTCAGCTGAAACCTGAACTTGTTTCTCATCTACTGGTAGATTTTCTTCCCCCACAGTTGACCCCTGCCATTTTTTAAGGTGCCGATATTAAACTTCCCTACAGAGGTAGTCAATTTGGTTTCTGAGTTTTCTATCTGGAATAGGGCATGCATGCAGTCCCCGTGCATGCACTGTGTTGCTAAAAACAGTGATTGTGATGAAGAAGTAAGTGGTCTTGCAAAATTCTTTCATGTATTTCCAGGTTCATTTCAATGACCAAGATGATATTTCATAAATACATTCCTTTGTTTCTAACTTTTTCTTCCAGATGCCAATAATTATCAATACATCTTGATTGCCTACTTGATCAATTTCAAAATGGAGGCATTGGTAGAATTCTCTAATTCTGGGACACTAGCTTTAGTGACTAGTGCATCGGTTTGAATATTAGTTGCACTTATTTGATTTGCTTGTATCCAGATTGATATTGTTCTGTTGCAGGTAACATTGTATTTCAAGGTAGATATTGAAAAGTCCTTTATGAAGATGAACATGAACCATGATCTTAAATCTGTCATTCTTGGCACAGTAAAATATACAATTTTCTGGTTAAAATGGCCAATACCAATCCATTCCAACTCACTGACACCTACAGTGTTGACCTCTATGTATTTCTTTTTTTGTTGACAGCGTCTTAGTTTCCTAGGTTCATGCTACATATTTTCCAAGTTCCACTTATGAAGTGATATTTGCAACTATTTTTTTTCCTCACTTTGAGTCATTCTCAATCAGCAAATGAAGGTCCTCGAATCTCTACTCTTGCAGGCTTGACTTCATTCATTTCATTACGGTAGACTGAATTTCTACTCCTGCACAGAGTTTCTTTCAGCCTCAAAAACTGGCAGAGGCACCATGTCCTATCGGGTCACTATGAGTCGATATCAACTTGATTTCGTGACTGTGAGTTCAGGTTTGGTACTTTGAGATGACAGTTCTTCCTCACTCATATTTTGGATGTCTTCTGACCGACAGACTCATCTTCTGGCAGTATAGCTGACAATATTTGCTTCTATTCATTAATATTAAGTATCTGAAAATGTTTTGATGCTATCCATAAAATTTTTAGTGACTAATACCTTTGAAGGGGACAACCTGTTCTTTTCTCATAGTCTCTTCTCAGTCTGGAAGCTAAACTGAAAACTGTTCACTTTGGGAGACTCTGATGGAATCTGAACCACCAATGGTATAACCCCAGCATCACAGCCTAGAGGCCATCACAGTATTACAAACTATATTGCCACTTCTTAATTAGACCCTCTATAGTTGAGGTTCAATTTACAATAGCTTTTTAAAACCAAATCTGCTTTTCATCTTTTTCTCTCCCTCCCCACTCCCCCTTCCTTTACTATCCCTTGATATTTTATAAATTATAATTATTTTGTCATATTTTACACTCCCCAATATTTCCCCTCACCCATTTTTCCACTGTCTGTCCTCCAGATAGGAGCTTGTATGTTGTTCTTTGTAATTGGCTCCCCCTCTCTACCCCACCTTCCCTCTGTCCACCTGGTATCTCCACTCTTACTACTGGTCTTGAGGGGTTCATCTGTCCTGGATTCCTGATGTCAAGGGCTCAAGTAGAAAAGCAAATGTTTAGAGAATGATGATGGCAGCAGTCATGTGAAGGAGTTTGGCACAATATATGTATGTATGGATTGTGGTAAGCAAGGTACGATCCCCAGTAAAATTATTTTTTTAAAAAAGAGCAGTAACTCCATGGGAAAAACAAATCTAGATTCGAATCCATTTGCAAGTTACTGTACTCTCTCTTCTAAATAATATGATTTAGAAATTATGAGGGAGGAAGTGACCCCAAGATCTAATTTATTTTATGAGGGAGGAAGTGACCCCAAGATCTAATACTGAGAATGAATAAATCGTGATTAACACATAAAAATGATTCAAATATTAAGCAACTTAGGTCACTTTGCATGATATGGTTTTCTGGCCTTGTATATGACCAACACTCAGATATTATATTTCGACTTTTGTTAAAGTATTAAGATGATCCTTATGTTGATTTTGCTAAATGTAATGTCATCCTAGCTTGTTATATTCTCCAAGCATCTTGAGATAAACATCAGATATACTTCTTAATTTAAAAACAAAACGAAAAAACTGCATCTGTTTGAAAATTGGGTGTTCTGATTTTTTAAATTATTTTAATATATGAAAGTTTGTTCAAATCACATATTACGCAATATTTAGACTAGAATATATTGAAAAAAATTGTCTATTTTCCTCTTTTTTTTCTGTTGCACCATACACTGTCCTAGTCATAGCTATCAAGATTATGTAATACTATATATCTGGGGTATTGGCTTAATGAAATGTCTAATAACCAAAGAAGAGGGAACTCTGTTGGTGTGGTGGGGCACGCACTGAGCAGCTAGTCCCACCAGTATCTCTGTAGGAGAAGGTAAGGCTGTTTACTTGGAAGCCCAATAGAGCAGTTCTAGTCTCTCCTACAGTGTCACTGTGAATCCGAATAACAGAACAGCAGTGAGTTCCGTTTTGACTAACTGTAGACTCAACCCTGGAATTACCAATAATGCTGTCCTCTGTACTTACTGCTTTTTGCTCCCATTTGAAAGTTTTGACCACTTTTCACCATCTCTTTAAATGATGTATATCTGACATTTTTTCTACTACTCCATAAAATTCTTTCTTTGTTTTCCTGGCTGTCTCATTCATTCAATGATTATTTGCTGAGGCCCCTCTGACAACTGGTATCTGTGCCAGACATTGCCTTGAGTGACTTTCTCCCTGGGTATTTCTCTGTGTTCCCATGGTGACATCTTTTATGCAATAAACCCCTCTCTTTTGGGCTTTGGAGATTCATATCCAGCACAACTTCTTTATTTAAATGTTGACATAGTAAATGCTTATTGTGCCAACCTGACTGCTAGACACATATGGGGTTAATTCAAGGGTGAAGAGATAAATGACTTGGGAAGCCTCACCTTTTTAGTTCTTGGGTTTCTTGCTTTCTGATGGTTGGACCAGGGTGTGGCTGTCTTAGCCAGTTCCCTGCTTCAGCTGGCAGACTCACTTCCTGCAAGATTGAGGAGAAGCCACATGGACCCATCCCAAGGCAGCGCTGGGTTGGGATACTTTCTTGATGTACACTTACCCTTTATATAAAACTCTCTCTTATACATATGATTTTCTGTGGATTTGTTTCTCTAAAGAACCCAGACTAACATGGATGTCTAACTTTTACTTCTACTTCACTACATTCCAAACGAGTTATGTGTTCTTCCCTAATTTCCACCTTTTTATTTAGCAAAGAATACCACTACACATGCAATGCGCAAATCAAAATACTAGGAATCATTTCTTTTCTCATCCAGTTTTTTTTTCTTTTTAAATTGTGAATTAGGTGAGAGTTTATCTCAACTATTTAAACTATTTATCAACCCCTCCAATAGCTTATCATTCCCCACCTCCCCCACCACTTAGACTTCTCATTCCCCTCTTGTGAATTGCTATCTTCTTCTTTGTCAAATTTAATATCTGTCAACCCCATAGCCTATTGCTTCCATATCACATTGATCGTGCAATCCCTGTAGTCAACCCACTTATTGCTTCCCCCACTGTCACTGTCACAACCTAAGTCACCATTAGTCTTTCTGTGCAACTTTAATTCACTTGTAAATAGCCTCTGAAATCTGCTTTTGCCCTCTCCAATCTATTATTCACACTGTTGACCCTTTGATCCTTTAAAAAAACATTGATCTGATCATGTTACTCCCATGCTTAAAACCCTAAATGAGTTCCCATTAGTTCTAGGACAACATCTGAAATATTAAAAATGGTCCACAAAGACTTGCCTTCCTCTCAAGAACATCATTATCTCTTTTATTCTGGACCCATCTCTAGGCATCAATTATGGAAAAATATTCACCCCTCTTCAAATAATTCCCTTTCCCAATCCAGAACCTCTGCATATGCTTTTGGTATTGTTGGGAATCTTGTTTACCAGGTCTTCATAGTTGATTTTGCTTTCATGAAGATAAATTTATTTATATTCTCTTTTAAAATTTTGATATAAGAAATAAAACATGATGCATGCAATGATTTCTATTATTTATTTGAAATATAAAATAAAAATGAATCTGAGCTCCAAATTCTAATGCTGAAAATATATGTCTACATTAAAGCAAAAGTAAAATACTTACATGGTTAGAAACTTATATAAATATATTTGAAATAAGAAAGAAATATTTCTTCACAGTTCTTTCATTGTCAGCATTCTCAAAATTTCAAGGCCAATTTGCCCCTCACGTATTTTGAAAATATGTTTTATGCATATATATGGGTACATGATTATTTAACACATGAATATGCTCATGCTTTATGTATGTGCTTCTTTGCTAGAACTGCATTTTTGCTTTACTCATATTCTAGGGATTAAGGCAGACATTCTAAAACCATACTGCTTTGAACAAATATCATTTCTGCCCCAAATTAGGCAAGGAATTTTGGACAAATTACTTATCCATATTGTTCTGTTTCTCATAACTTCTTAATTTGGAATAATACTTTTTACCTCAGAGGCTGTGAATACTAGAAAAGGATCCATGAGTATATGCACTCACATAAAGTCAGACTGAACTGACACTGATTCTGCTAAGTCTATTTATTTTGTTAGTACACTCTAAACTTGGACAATAACTGCAGGATGAAGACATAGACCTATCAGGTTCAAGTTGAGATAGATCTTACACTAAATTTCATTTATCACACAACCTCAATCTTATCGGTTTGCTATCATGGGGACTGGCTAACAATATCTTTCAGGATAGGGCAATTCCTTTACTCCAAGTACACTCATTCTAGCAAATGGTCCCCTGTATTTTGAGAAAGACACAGGGATATTTTATGAAGCATATTGCTAATATAACTTTTTTTTCTTTACAAAATATCCAGGCCTCCTATTCAGAGAGCTTTGAGTCTGAGAATTTTCTCAAGTTTAGTGAGAGTCTAAAGAAAAACCACTCCCTGGTTCTGTTTCAGAGTAGAAATGTGGTCTCTAGGGTTTGCAATGGCTTCCAGCTTGTAGACATAGAATGACAGAACTTTCTTCTGTGCATCTGATAGATTCCAACCACCAGCCCTTTGGTTTTTAGTCAAAGTCTTTTGTGCCACCCACACACCACTAGAGGGCTAAGAAGATTCAATTGCAGGTCTAGTTAGTCTTCTGATCATCAGATTAGCTAAATAGTCCACATATAATCTTGGCAGTCTTAAAAATTCTGTGATAAATCATCTCCTTAGTTCCCCCTTAACACAGCAACTATGACCACTTCTGCCTTCATGAGGTTCTTCATTCCCATTCCTGTATCTCCCGCTAACTTCTCCCATTGTAAACACTTGTCACTTGCAACAAGTACTTTGGTACTTTTCTCACTAGTATATTTATCATAAAAGCAAAACTGTCTATCAAACTCTTGTCGAGGTGAAGTAAAGAAGAGTGGGGTGGGTGAATGGGTCATAAAATTCTAAAATCTTATCAGTAAAATTTCTCAAAAGTTAACAATCACTTTGTTTGTAAAATTTATCTGGCAATATTGTGTGCCCCTGAGGTATTACTGTTTCAAATGACTTCATTATGATCTTTAAAGGAAACAAGACCAAATTATATAACAAACTTAGAAGAAAAGAATTGCTTCTCCTGGAAAAACATTTTCAGTAATGTTTTTGGGGTAGGTCCACTAGCATACCTGAAATCTCCTTTTATATGATCTTCAATTGTTGGCGTCCAA
>PVJH01020416.1:0-40727 GCA_004026705.1 Nesogale talazaci | reverse complement strand
CTTCCCTGGGCTGGAAGCTATTTTCCACCCCTGGGGCTTAACCCTAAGCAGGCAAGTGTGTGAGGGCCTGGCTGATATAATTAGCTTTGGATAGGCCTTCCACCCAATGTGGTCACCAGCAGGTCTGCAATACAATGACACACAGAAAATGGTCTGCACCCCTCCTATTGGGAGTCCATATTTCAGGCCCTCCTGTGCTGCTCAGGAATCCCACCCCCTAAAAGAACTTCCTGCCAAGGAAGTGATGTTTATGGCAACCCTGTGAGACAGGGTCAGACGGGCCCACAAGTGGCCCAAACTAGATGTATTTTCAGGTTTGACGCACCTATTGGTTTCAAACTGCAGACCTTTCCTATTACAGCCCAATGTTTAACCATCACACCACCAGAGCTCCAAGGCTCACAATCTCCAGCAGGCTTGTTCAACACCTAGGAAGCCAGTTTTTCCTCTATGACATGCTGCCTTTTTGTCATTCAGGCTGTTCCAAGATCTGTTTAGTGCTAGGTGGAGATTTAATTTGAAGATGAGCAGTGTGGACAATGAGTTTTCGTTTCCCCTCTCATTTTTTAAATAGACTATTCCTGTTTCCCTTAGGACATAGTGACTTGACCAATATAGCTCTGCCATCGAGAAGCTTCTGGCGCAAAACAACCTATAGGTGTCTGAGCTTTGTAACTCTGGGAACAGAGTGCCTCCTCCTTATCCAGTAGGGTGGGTGTCTGGTGACCCCGAACTTCCAGTCTTGCAGCAGTCCAATGCTTACCCAACACCACCATCAGGGCTTCACCACCAATCACCCAAAATACACCAAAATAAATTTTTTAAGAAGATTAAAAAGGAGAAATTTTTTAATCAAAATTCAGTCACTGTATGAAAATATGGACTAGAAAAAATGTGTAGAAAAGTAATGGTTTCTTCCCTGCAGATGACTTTATTGGATCCCAAGTTGTTCTTGCTTGTGGGGAAATTAGCACATCCCAGTCCATCTACTCTCTCTAGCAACACAACTCTGAGAATCCAGGAAAATCGAGGTCTGTCTACCCAGGGAGGATCACAGAAGATTCAAAGAGAGTCTTTAGGTCCCCTGCCCTTGCAAATCCATGATTAGAACCAAGTTTCCATTCAAAGAAGACCTTGACTTCCCACCTGAATGTTTTCCACTTCACCATAAGTACAATTTTCTGAACTAAAATTAATTGAATGAACAAAGAGATAGACCTGAGGATCGTCTTAGGCATGTTTGGTTTGACTTTTTGAGTGCCTGAATTCTTAAGAAAGGGAAGGAAACAATTGTCATGTCCTAGTTCCTTCATTACTCACATAAACCAGGACATTTTTTGCAATCAAATATTTAGTATTTAGAGACTAGGGTGAATTTTGTGATAGTTGGCTCCTCAAAATAGCGTGCCCCCCCCCCCCCCCCCCCACACACACACCTCCCTTTCTTTTTTAACCAGGGATCTCTTTCTGGGCCCAAATCCTAAAAACAGGGAATGGGGATGTTTGGAGGCCCATAGGCACAAATCGGTCTGCCTTTTCCTAAACATCATCAAGGAAGCTAAACTTGCAAACACCAGGACCCCCGCAGTGGTCCTGAGTGTGACTTACTAAGCATGTGCTTGCTCCAACAAAGACTGCCAAACTTCTCATCCTAGTCTCTATTTTTGAATCTTTCTGCTACGCAAGCTTTCTGGAAGCTGGAATAGAAGTTCTGAGGTGAGTCTCAGCCTGCCGATATACTGTTGTAACAAATTGACACCCACTCAAGGCAACTCCCTATTTGGCAAACAATTGTGCTCCAGACCACTTCCAATAGCTTTTAAAAATAAATAGTAGATCACCAGGTCTTTCTTTTGGAGCACCTCTGGGTAGACTGGAAACACCAATATTGTATTTGGCAGCTGGGCTCATTAACTGTTTGTACTACCCTGGGATTTCTTCTAAAAAATAAGAATCCTTAAATCGTCAGCATCCTGAGAAGGCCTCAGGGGAATGCTTTAATAAGGAAACTCTTCTTGCAGGTCAACGACCTACAAGGTGGCAGGCTTCAAGTGCAGACATTTTCTTTCCTACAAAGTCTTCAATAGGGTTTTACTCGAAGGAAAAAAGGACTTCACATGAGCCCAGGAATATAACATCGTAGGAGGTCGAGATTAGAAGAGATGAGCCCCTAGGCCTGCTCAAGGCCAAGTAATCACAAACTGATTGTCACTGAGCTTTTTCATCACCCAGAGACACCTAAGCAAAACAAAAGCTTAACATTCTCACCTTTAAGTTGAGATGATTTCACTTTGCAGGTTTTCCTGAAAGAAAAAAACCTGTGTCCAATGCCTTGAGCAGTAGCTCACACCCCATACGTACGTGTTCAAAGAAGAGTATTCGCTGAGGGATGAGAAAAATTCTTCTGGGGAGCTGCTTCATGAGGACACCAGGCTCCGTGTCCCTATGTTTAGGCAACTGAGTATATTTCCAGCATCCTTTTAATGTGGTCACTGCCTATTAATTGGATGTTAAATTTTCTCCCCACATACTGGTTCTGGAAACCAGACCTATCGATGCCCCATCTGTCTTGCTCCACAGTCCTCCGCAGGAGGAGTGGACACAGGATCACGCTGAGTGTGCTTAACTCTCTGTCCATCGGGTTCAACTGTCATGCTCTCAAAGAGTGTCCTGGGACCTACATGACACCCACTGTACCACTCTTAGGGAAAGCACAGCCGGGCTAGTACAGAGAGGCGAGAGGATGTCACAGAGTCAGCCAACATCAGCAAGGACAGCAAGAATAACTTCAGCCCAACGCACCTGACTTCAACATGTACACAGAGCCAGCACTATCATGGGGTGGGACCCACACCTTGGTAGTCTGAGATACCAAGTTTGAGATGGGGTTAATAACATATGATGCCCCCTTAGTCCTAACGGCAAGGGTTTCTCCTTCTCTAGGATGCATGTCCCACCTGGACAAAATGTAAAGACAAAAATAAGAAATCTGGGTCACTATGAGTCGACTACAAGTCACTGTGAGACAAAGCAGAGAAGACCAAAAAGATGCTTGCTTGTGTTTTATTGACTATGCCAAGGCATTTGACTATATGGATGCAAACACATCACGGGTCACCTTGAGAACAATGAGGATCCGAGAGCATTTCATTGTGCTCGTGTGCAATTTATATGTGGATCAAGAGTCACTTGTGCAAATGGAAGACTGCCTCGTTTAAAATCGGAAGAGGTGTGCATCAGGGTTTTGTCCTCTCACCATCCCTGATCAACGTGTATGCTGAGAAAACCATGAAAGAAACCGGCTCATATGAAAAGGAATGTGGCATCAGGCTTGGAGAAAGGCTTAGTAACAACCTTCAACATGCAGAAGATGCAACCTTGCTTGCTGACAGTGAGGACTTGAAGCACTTACTGTTGAAGAGCGAAGGTTGCAATTTCATTAGGGATGACCACTCAATGTAAAGAAGACCAAAATCCTCACGACTGGACCAACAGGTCGCATTGTGATAAGTGGAGAAAAATATGGAGCTGTCAAGGATGTTCTCCTGCTTGGATCCATAACCACTGCTCAGGAAAACAGCAGTCAAGAGAACAAAAGATGGGTTGCATTAGGTAAAGCTACCGCACGAGACCTCTTTAGAGTATTGAAAAGCAAGGATCTAACAATGAGGGCTCGGGTGTATCTGACCGTGGTATTTTCTACTGCCTCATATGCATGGGAAAGTTGAACAAGGGATAATAAAATCTGAAGACCTGGTGCATTTGATGTGTGGTGCTGGAGAAGAATACTGAAAGTACTATGGGCTGCTAAAAGGGCACATCGATCTGTCTTGGAAGAAGTATGGGCAGAGTGTGACTTTTTCCAGGCAAGCATGGCGATATTTTGTCTTACATACTTTGGACATGTTGTCCGGAGAGATTAGCCCTTGGAGAAAGACATCATGTTTGGAAAAGTGGAGGGGTTCCCCAAAGGAGGAAGGTGCTCAAGTAAATGGATTGACACCATGGCTGCACTAATGGTCTCAAGCATGGAGACATTCGTGAACAGGGCGCAGGACCAGGCAGTGTTTCGTTCTGTTGTGCATGGGGTCTCTATAGGTCAGAACTGATTTGACGGCACCTGACAACGACAGCACAAGTCAGAATCAACTCAAGGGCGATGGTTTGGTTTGTCTTTGTGTGAGTGCTCATCTACCGGCCCCGGGTTGCATCGTGCTTAAAATGCTCAGCTGCTAAGTAAAAAGTTAGCTCAAACTTACCAGTTACTCCACGGCATAAGATGTTGCAGTCTGCTTCTGTAAATATTTGCAACCTTGGAAACCAGATGGGCCGGTTCTGCTCTGTCCTAAAGGATCTTTATAAGTCAGGATGGATTCAACAGCAAGGAGTCTGTTTTGGAGGTCTGGAAATACTCAGCTAGCCTCCTTGTTAGAGCCAATCAATTGATAAACACACAAATAGCAAGAGAGAGGTCCAAACGTGAAAGAGGACGATGCTATAGACTGATAGAGGAGCAGGGCTCTTGGTTCCCACCTGGAATAGAGAGCAGAGACAAGGGGAGCCCTGCAGAGGAAGGCTAGCTTGGTCTGCTCACTGCCCGGGTATGGAAAATGCCTGGTTTATTTATTAGGCAGCCAAGTTCGGTTCTGTGTCCAGAGAAACCATTAGATGCTGGTTGAATAGATGGATAAATAAATATAGGTGAGTAGGTCATATTGAGAGTTATTTTTTTTCTCCCATAAAGATATATTGAGGTCCTATTGCCTGTTATCTGTGAATGTGACCTAACTTCAAAAGAGCATCTGTGCTGATGTAGTTAGCATGAACACCAGGCTAACCTAGGGTGAGCCTCAATCCAGCAGAACTCAGGTCCTCAAAAGAAGAGAAAAGAGGTGAAAGATGATCAGAAGACGATGAAGGCACATATGTGAGTGAGGTTGCCACAAACCAAGGACTGTCTGGGCCACCAGAAGCTAAACGAGGCAGAGAAGAATCCTCCCTGCGAGCCTTCAGAAAGAGAGTGCCCCTTCCTACACCACGGCTTGGCACATTTCACCTTGAAGACGGAGAGCCGCTTGTGTGGTGGATTACAAGTTGGGCTGCTCAACACAGAGCAGCCATGCAAACCCACAAGCTACGCCGCTTTCTGCTCCCCTAAAGATTCAGAAATCAGAGGGTAGTTCTCTCCTGTTGCCCTGTGAGTCGAAATGCACTCAAAGGCCATGTGTTCTTGAGTGAGAGCCTCCATAATCATAAGAAAATAAAGGTCTGCTGTCTTCAGACTCGAGCTGCAGTCGTGGTACTTCGGACAGCAGTCCTAGGGAACTAACACAGATGGACAGGCCAAGGGGACAAAAGAAGGCAACAGAAGTATTATCCCTTGCCTTCAGATCCCTGAAAGTCCAGGATGAGCAAGCTGGTCCTGAGCCAGGAGACGCTGCCTCTCGCCAGAGGGCCAGAAAACTGACCCGTGAGACTCTCATCTCTCAGTTCTACAGCAAGTCTGGTGAGGCCGGAGGAATCAGCACACCAGCTCATGAAATCAAAAGCTACATTTTACAAGATACCCCTAATAATCAGGACCCACAGATGTGCAGCCAGCATGGAGGGGGCTCCTGACCTTCAGGGTCAGAGCAGGATTCTGTTCCAGGGTAAGGATTATACTCTGAGCTACTGTCCAACGTCTGCAATGTATTAGCTGTTAAGAGATGAGAGATTTACTGAAGCAGGTATAAATGGAGGAAGAGCCTCGAAACATGCGTATCTTTCATCTAGGCTTAGGCACTTCTAAAAGGGGTACTTCCATTACTCTAACCTGTCCCTTAAAGAATTCTGCACTCTGCACTCTGCACTGTCCATGTGGCAGATTTGGTACATCTGAGGGGCTCAAAATGTGTTCCTTTTCAGTGTTTATAATATTAAGAAGTTAAGAAGTATGCGGCAAGATCAGGATCCCAGGATAGGTAGAGTATGGTTTCCTAACAACATTCTCTTAGAATAGCCCTTGCTACACTTGAAGAATGAGCAAGTACATTGTCGTGATTCTTTTTAAAAGTCTTTCTTGGCCATGTTCTCACAAATGAAGTTTTCATAGTAAGTAAGCCCACGTGCTCATCTGGTGTCTTTCAAAATACCTGTCAAGATGATGCATTTGGAATCTCTACACCACAGTCACCATAATCTTCTGAGCTGATCTCTCTGCCTTGAACTTAGTTGGTCAAGTCAATGCCTTAAGAAGCTACATTTTTGGATTCAACCTCTTTTGGGGATTTATCCTAACAGACTGAGACAATTGCATTACCGGGGTAATGTAGCTGCAGCCACATACTGATCACAAAGACATGATTAAATATACTTTGTTAATATACATGATTAAATATACATGTTAAACATACTTACTATCACATAATAAGTAGAACCCTCGCAGCAATCCAGGTTAACTTACTCTTGTTCATGCTGAGCCCAGCTGGCAACCTGCTCTAGAACTTGAACATTCCCTGCTTCCATCCTCTGTTCCCTTCTCTCCACCGTCACATTTACTTGAGCATGTAGAGAGGCACTTAGTCATGTCTCTATGACAGATCTCTACATGGTGCAAATAGATACCACTTTCAGCTACTAACCAAACTATGAGAGCAGGCCCACCCAGACGTACTGTGGAAGGAAGACTGGGCGATCTGTGCTGAAAAGCCAGGGGAAACCCCACCGAGCACAGACCTCCTCTAACACCTGTGGAGTCTCCAGAAGTTAGAGTCAACCAGACGGCAGCTAAAAAAGTAGTAGCAGATGCTAAATCTCATCCATTCTTCCTGCCATGGAGAAGCTGTCCTGCATCTATAGAGGAATATGAACTCTTAATTGTCTAGTTCAAGAGTGGGCAAATTTTCTCTGCAAAAGACCACATACAACCCAAGCCAGGGGTCATCAAGTTGATTCTGATTTAGGTGTCACAGACTCTGTCCCAGCTCCTCAACTGTGCCACTATATGCCAAGAGAAACAATAAACAAGCACAAATTATCAAGTATGACTGTGTTCCCATAAAACCATGTTTATGAGCCCTGGGATTTGAATTTCAAGTAATGTTCACAGGTTACAAAATATGACTTTTAAAGTACCTTCTTACCTGGCTAGTTAGACAAAATGGACAGCAGGCCAGATTTAGCGAGTAGACTATAGCTTGTTGCCCCTAACTCATTGCCATCCATCAAGTCTATTTGAGCTCATAGGGACATACTAGGGCAGGGTAGAGCTGTCTGCTCACCCACATGCAATCCCGACACCTCCAGGGCTCCTTCAGCTGGCTCAATGTCTTCCAAAGTGCATTCATTGTGATGTCCACAGAATGTTTCAGGAAGAAAAAGTCCCATGGTGAAATATGACTGGAAAATCGTAGGCAAAACAAAGTGTTTCTGATTTTTTTTACTGCAGGCCTTCACCGAGCCATTATATCCTGCTAGGCACTGGCAAAAGTTTGAGAATGAGACATGAGGTCTGTCCAAGTTCCCAGGGAACCATATTTATCCTGGAGTATCTCCTAGATCTAGTGTTCTGTGGAACCCAATTCAGGAGGGTCAGATAAATTCTAATCATCTGATAGCAACAGTTCCACCAAACATGATCCTGCTTCTTTGCAACTTCTCTAGGACAAGCAGCTCGCTGCCTTAATTAGTCTGCTCTTCCAATGATTTTACTGACTCCTTTCTTCAGACCCAAAGATCCTGGATCACCATCACATACCTAGAGCATCTTCCATCATAAAGATAGAATTCATATTAAAGTCACACACTTTCTTTGATTTTTTGAATCCATACCCAAAGTCTAAACTCTGTACCCATGCTCAAGATAAAGTGAACACCCATAATTATGCCCTGGAATGAAATTACTGTGTGTTTCCTTTAAATAGAATTCTCCCTTAGAGGTGTTAAAACAAAGTAAAATAAAATCTAAATTCATACATACCAACACAAAGAGCAGGATATACCTGCTCAATAGGGGAGCATTTTTAATTTAAAATATACGCCAATAGCCTTTTTGACTAGTTCAATACTGTTTACAAGGAGCAAACAGTTGGTGTACAACTTGATAAACCAGTAGGATTATTTCTATTAGAAGTTATGCTATATACATACTCATGTTGGGACTTTATGAGATGAGATAAAATGACTCAGGCTTTTTGAATAACGTCAAAGCAAAGTGTCACCCATTTTATATATTTAGGACAATAAAGGGAAAGATGGGAGTATTCTTTCTCCTTGTGACAGTCATGTGCTTATGTTAATTTTATGATTGAAATGTAGGGGTGGAGTCTAGCCTGTTAATCTGGAGATAGCCATTGAACAACCAATGAGGCCTCTCTGTGGGCATGGCTTTTTCCTGAGACTTTTGGGAAATCTCGGGATATTTTCCTCGTGAAGATGAGAAGCCATCTCCCCAGTTGTTGGGAGTTAGTCTCAGAGGCAATGAATCACGGAAAAGACAAGATGGCAGCATCTGAGAAGCTGGAGGAGCCAGCGGAGAGAGAACACGGCTTTGCCCTGATGGAGCCAGACCTCTGAAGCTGGAGCAGCATGCTGTTGATGGACCCTGAGCCCTGGAAGTGAGGAGCCATGGGGAGACCCCTGCCAGTGCCGGAATTCTGCACCCACTGACCTGTGACTTTGTGAGTCGGAAAGAGATTTTGTAGACTGATTTCAGGCATATGGGTTAATATCGGAATTAGGACTTTGTACTGGACTGGATTGGGATGCTTTCTTAGTGTCACATTCCTTTTGCATATAAACCCTTTCCTTATATCCATATGCGTGTCTATGAAATGTGTTCCTCTAGTTTACCCGGACTAACACACTCCTTATATGTGTAAATCATCCCCAAGACCAGGAGTCCTCAAACTGCGGCCCATGGGCCACATGTGGTCCACCGAGGACATTTATATGACCCGCCAGGTGTTTTGCCACGCTGCCTGTCCTGCTTAGCAACCGACTCGTCCCAGGCCCACAGTGAGTTTGTTCACAGTTTTTGTTTTTGTTTTTAGCTATAGTCTGGCCTTCCAATGGTCTGAGGGACAGTGAACTGGCCCCTTGTTTGAAAAAATTTGAGGACCCCTGCCCAAGATATTAAAGCAAGTAGTTTATATTTTCAGTTCATAGAATTAGATATGTATGTTCCCAGGAACAATATTCAAATAGAATAGCAAGGGAAGATGGGGGAAACAACTAAAAGGAATAATTTTAAAGAAGGGCTTCATCTTTGCCCAAGGGACTGGCAGCTCTTCTAACTACCTGTGGTTGAAGAGAAGCACATAGGGCACATATCATAAAGGGTATGATATACAGTCCAGGTAGAGTCCATGAAACAGAGTCAGTCTTCGTAAGAAACAATGTCACCACTGTTGTTAGCTGTCACCAAGTTGTTCTCTAATTTATGGCAACTCCATTCACAAGGGAAGGAAGTATTACCCAGTGCCATGTCAGCTTCATGATTCGTTATTTTAATCAATAAAAGTTGCATCGGCTTATTTTTCAGAAATAGGTAACCAGACTTTCCTTTCTAGTCTTTTTTAGCCAAGAAACTCTGTTAAAACCTGGCCAACATCATAGCCACAAGAAAGTGTCTACCACAAGTGAGTTTCATTGGCTGGGAATCTAATCTACAGGAAGCTGAGATTTCTAAAGATCTGGAGTGGGCTACTTTTTTTCGGCAAATAGCCATTGAAATATTGATAACAACAACCACAGGCCATACAACACTATCAATTTAAAAATTAGCCCACTATGTTTGATTAAATATTTAATTGACACATCCTTAATGCTATGGGCAGTAGTATCTCTCTTTGGTGAGGCATGTGATATTAGCTGGTATTGAGGATTTTGTAGGCCTTTTACAACGGGTGGGCCAGACATTCTTTACTCCTGCCACAGTCGCTCTGATTTCCATGTTCCACATGAAAAACAAAAATGTGCTAATCCCTGAAACAGCCATCTCTAATATTGATTTTGGCTTTTGAGTCTACAAAGACGGATAGCCAAAATATTTACAAATACCTACTTCAGTTGGTTCTTGCCCTCTTTCTTTATACACTGACTTTTTCTTTGAATTACTTCTGATCCACATGGAAATGAACAAGAATATTCAGAAACAAGATGGTGCCTGTGTGTGGGCATACCTGTATAACTTTGCATATATATCTCTATAGCAATAGCTCATCTCATTATAAACTAAGGGTACTCTGATAACCAGGCTGTCTGAGCTCATAAAGTGCCTTGCTTTCTTTGTCTTTCAATTTCTCTGTAAAATAAACAGCGAACAAGAGGATAAATCAGCAAAGTATGGCGCAAGGACAAAGTCTAGACTACTGTTTCTTTTCATAAAGTTTTATTTACGCAGGGTCATGTTGATTTATTTGCATACTCTTTGTGGCTGCTTGTGAACTATAAAATCAGAATTGAGTGGATGCAACAGAGACATATGGCCTGCAAAACCAAAAAATATTTACTAACAAGCCTTTCATAGAAACAAAAATGTGCCAATCCCTGAAACAGTCTAACTCTAATATTGATTTTGGCTTTTGATTCTGGAAAGAAATATAGCCAAAATATTTAAAAATATCTACTTCAGTTGGTTCTTGCCCTCTTTCTTTATACACTGTCTTTTCTTTGAATTTCTGCTCACACAAATATTTGAAACACCTAACTGCAGAAAAGTACATTTCAAATAGGAAATCAAGGCCAAGATGCAGCCAGGTGGGTGGTGAATACATAGAACACAAACCCCAAGGTCCCGTATATTCCTGGAGCCATCTGTAGATTCCTGGCAGTCACCACAAAAAGAAAGACGTGAGCCTCTCCCCAATGATGAGTGTCTTTGGATGATTATCATGAGGAAGGCAAACGATATATCCTGTGAGTCACATGAAATATAGTGAGCAGAGCCCCACAATACCGAGTTGGGAAAAATCCCAATGATACTGACTTCTCTCTTGAAATGCTCCTTGAGGTGGGCCCAATCTAAATCCCAAAGCGGAATGTATCCTTCGGTATTTTGCAAATCACCACTCACTTTTAAAATAACAATTTAATTTTAAAAAGAGAAGAAGCAGTACCCTGGTCAATGGTAAGGCAAAGATAGGCTATTCTGAGACCTGAAGTTGGAGGGTCAAGGAATTTTCATGACTTGGTGATGAGGCTAAGCATTTGTTCTAAACCAGCACTGGTCACTATGATTATCATTCATCATTGCTAACAGAATTCTACAACTTTATATAAAGTTATGAAACACTACTTCACATTCCAGAGTCTTGTCATCATTTGAGCCTTGTCCCAGCCAAGGGAATCTCATGTGTGCCAATGAGTAGGTGAGGAAGGGGTCGTACATGGAGGCCAAACTCCTGAGCCATGTGTCAAGAAAAACAAATTAAAAATTGAAAAGGGAAACTCTGAACAAGCAGAGTTGGCATCTAGTCTTGTTTCAGGCCCATTGTTACAGGAACAAATGCATGGCTGCCTTAAGGCAAGCATAGCTTTAGGTTCTAAAAGGTAGAGCTCTTCTTTTTCTTATGGAGTGTCACTTCCACGTACCATCTGTTCCTCGCTCAGAGCGAGGACCTGCTTAATTTTGCTAGGGGAGAAATTTATTCTGATGAAAACTCTTGGAACTCCGATAGTAGCATGGGCAGGATTTTCCCTAAGACTGCCAGAGACCAGCTAGCACCTGGCGGTCCATAGATAAATTTCTTTCCCATCCATTTTCATCAGCCCAGCTTCACATCCACGGGAGAATCAGCAAATGAGTTCCTCAGGTAACGCAAGCATATTCTCTGAGAAGGCTGGCTGGTCACCACGTGGGGGGATTGAGCTTTGCTTTACTCCTTTTTCTCAGGCAGTTTATAAGAAATTTATCCCCACCATAGCACAGAATTATCCTGAAAAATGGTTCTGATGAGTGAAATCTCCTGACATTTACATTCACCTCCTCACGGAGCTTTGTCCACAAAATGTCAAGGGTGAAGAGTGACATGGACTTTCCAGTGTCCCTGCCCTGTCTTTGACCTATATAGCCATTAGCATCTTTGGTCATCTGTGTATAGGGTCCAGAATGGGTGTTCCACACAAAACAGCTTCCAGGGACACCAGAGAACACTGTGTGATTACCCAGTGTGCAACCTTGTTCTCAGAGACACTCCCCCAACCAGATCTAAGGAAGCTGGTGGCAAAGTTATGCCTGAGGAAAAAAGCTACCTACTGTAGGACCAGGGATCTGGCTAAGGTGACCAATTCATCCCCATTTGCCAGAATTCCCAGTCTGAAGCACTGACAGTACCATGTCCCGGGAACCTTTCAGTGCCAGGAACACTGAGGTGATAGGTTCCTGTTGGCTTACCCCACCCATGATACTCGCAAAAACTAGGACCCACAAGGGAAGCAGAAGTCAAGCTTCATAACAAGCGGATCACAAAGAAGAATAGAAATACAGTGAACAGGCAGGATAACTGGACCTCAGTGGCCACTAGGTCGATACAAGAATACATTAGCAACCTTCCAAGCTGAAGCCATGCAGTCTTCTGTGGATTGCCCATGAATCTGATCATCTGGATACGTCAGTATTCCCGTGCTAAACAGGAAGACTCGATCCAGGAGATAAAAAAACTTCCCTAAAAAGGGCACTCTGCCCAGTGGCCAAAAGACACACACACGTGTTTCCTCCCTTATATAATGACCATAGCATGTGCATACCTATTTTCCCAGTCTACATCCTCCCCCACAGACCTTCTCTGACCAGACCACAAGACCACTAGCTTTGACACTAGTAACGACAGAGAAGCACTCACTGGCCTTCTTCCCTAAAAGGGAAAGTGCCAGAAAAGACCCAGCAGAAATGTCACATCTTTACCAACAAAGCAGGCTCAGAACAGATTCCAAAGACTCATTGTGAGAGCCAGGAACTGGGGACTCACCAGGACTCGGCCCGTCAGTGTCTGGGCTGATATCATCACCCCTGCCCAGTCCTTCACGGAGGTCATCCAGCCAACCTCAGCTGCCACTGCCTCCTCTTTTTCATCCACGGGCTTGAGGGTACCATCAGCCTGGCTGGTGCCATTGTTAATCTTCTGTGCTTCCTGGAAAAAAGAGAGAACGAGGACTAAGACATAGGGACCAAGTCAATTTAAAAAAACATAATGGGCCTCTAAAGAATCAAAAACCCAAAAAGAACCCCACTCTACACAGAGTTTCTGACTCACTGTGCCTGCACATTGACCCTCATGTGTGGGCAGTAAGCACCGTGTGGCAGTGTGGAGCAGAGCAATGGGTGTATGAGAACAACTCCTCAAGCACCAGGAAGAAGTGTTCATAAGTTCATAAGTCCTAGGTTTCCATTGAAGAAAAAGGACTTCTGTCTACATTAACTCTTCGACTGGGGATTGACTGGCCCAATTCTACACCCCGGCAACAGCAACTGGGCCAGGGGTGGTCATATAACCCACAGGAATGCAAAAGACTCAAGTCTGGGACTTTTCCTAGGAAGTATGGCAAAGGCAAACCCCCTCAAAGAATGAATTCCCATAAAGGAAAGTAGAAGCGACAGAGCTGTGGTGTCACCATTTGAACACATGGACTCAGACATGCCTGAAAGCCACATCAGACCTTTTCAGCTAAAGAAGGCAAGAAACACCTACTTAGCTAAAAATATGCTAAGGAAACAAAGCTGACCTCATCAAATAAGAGCCCTCATCAAAGAAAAATACTGTAACCAAAAAAAAAAAAAAAAATACCGTACCCACTGCAATTATGTTGATTTCTATTCACAGTGTCCCTGTAAGACGTAGAACTGCTCCCGATGGATTCCAGGGCAGTTAATCCTTATGTGAGGAAAAACTTTGCTGCTCTTTCTCTGAGGAAGTTTGTCTGGTGGGTTTGACTGATAACCTTGGCGTTATTACGCAACATGTCACCCACTACTCTCCAAGAGCTTTGCTAACACACAAACTTACGACCAACTGATGGTTCCAGGCTATCAAAAGATATAGTATCCGGGGCCCTAAAGGCTTTAAAATAAACAAATGGCCATCCAGTTGAGAAGCAACAAAGTCCACCTGGAAGAAGTGCACCTGCCTGTGTGATCACAAGGTATCGTAGGATCCACTTTCAGGCATCAAAGAACAAAAAATCATATCATTGTGAATGAGGGGTAGTGCGGAGTAGAGACACAAAACCCATCTGTAGGCAACTGGATATCCCTATAGGAGGGTCTTGGGGAGGAGAAGGGTCAGTCAGGGTGCAGTGTAGTACTGATGAAACATACAACTTTCCTCTAGTTCTTTACTGCTCCCTTGCCCACCCCACCCCACTATCATGATCCCAATTCTAACTTACAAATCTGGGTAGACCAAAGGATGTACACTGGCACAGATGAGAGCTGGAAACACAGGGAAGGCAGGACAGATAAATCCCTTAGGATCAATACTGAGAGTACCAGAAGGGGAAGGGGAAAGTGGAGGAGAAAGGAGGAACTGATCACAATGATCTACATATCACTCCCTCCCTGAAGGATGGACAACAGGAAAATGAGTGAAGGAGACATTGAACAGTATAAGACATGAAAAAATGATTAAACTCTATAAATTATCAAGAATTCATGAGGGAGGGAGGATGGGAGAGGTAGGGAGGAAATGAGTAGCTGATACCAAGGGCTCAAGAAGAAAGAAAATGTTTTGAGAATGATGATGGCAACAAATATACATATGTGCTTGACACGATGCATGGATGAATTAAAGTAATTGTACAAGACCCAAATTTTAAAAATTTGTTCTTAAAGAACATTTATAGAGGCATGTACATATGTAAATATATTTATAGAGGGCTGAGCCCTGGTGGCGTAGTGGTTGAGTGTGGGACTGCGGCCTACTGGCTTGATGGTTCAAATCCAGCAGGAGCTCTCCAGAAGCAAGGCTGGGCCTCCTACACCCACCAGAAGGCAATGATGCCCCGAAAAGATTGGAAAATATATATATTTATGTATAATTATAAGGAAATAGCTCTAGATACATATATTTATAGGTTAAGTATTAAGGTAGCAGATGGACATTGGGCCTCTACTCAAGTACTCCCTCAATGCAAGGACACTTTGTTCTACTAGCCTGGCATTATATGATACTCAGACTTCTAACATGATCATTAAAGACAAAGCAGGTATATAAGCAAACGTTGTGCAGAAAGCTGATGTTGCCCAGGCATGAAAAGATATAGCATCTGGGGTTTTAAAAGCTTGGAGATAAAGAAGCAGCTATCTAGCTGGGAAGCAACCAAACCCACATGGAAGAAGCACACCAGTCTACGTGATCATGAGGTATCAAGAGGATGAGGTATCAGAAGGCCCAGAACAGAATGGTGTGTGTGTGGGGGGGGGGGGAGGGAGGTGATGAGTGCAGACCCCAAACTCATCCATAGACAATTGGATATCCCCTCACAGAAGGGTCACAGAAAGGCATGTACCAGCAGGGTACAGTATAGCACCCGAACATTTCCCTAATTCTTTAAAGTTTCCTTTACCCCCACTATCAGGATCCCATTTCTACCTTACAAATTAAAGCATGTACAATGTACAGATAAGAACTCTTGAAACATGGAATCCAGGACAGATAAACCCATCAGGAATAATAATGTAAGGAGGCATACCATGAGGGTAGAGGGAGGAAAGGGGATGGTCAACATTTAACTCCCCCACCCAGGTTGACAAACAATGGAAACATGGGTGAAGGGAGACAGCAATGGCATAAGTAATGAAAACAATAGTAATAGTAATTTATAATTTACCAAGGGTTCATGAGGGTTGGAGATGGGGGAGGGAAAAATGATTTGCTGGTACTAAGCGCTCAAGTAGAAAGAAAATATTTTGAAAAGGATGATGGCACCATGTATACAAATGGATGTATGTTTTGCTCTAAGAACTCCAATAAAATAATCAAATAATAAGAAGTAAACATGCTCCCTGATGGCAAAATACCAGTGCTTTTTGCTATGTGCCAATCATGTTCAATTTATTGCCCCTTCCAACCATATACCCATCGAAGCTAATACAGCAGATGCAGATATTTTAAAAGATACCTGAAAATTAAGTTCTTCATTTAAAACGGTAGAACTAATTTCCAAAGCAAACCAATCCTGAGGACCCTAGTGACTTGGAGTGATGGGGAGCATGCAGCATCAAAAGTGAAGATAAAAATATTCCTTTGCAGGGAGGAGGGGGAAGAGAGGGAAGCATGGGGGGCACACTGAACGAACCATCATCTCATCCAGGACTAAGCCGCGACGGGCAGGAAGCCGCTCCTACTGCCTGCTCTGGCCCCTCTGGCCTCCTCTGGCTCCTGGGGAAGCTGGAGAAGGGAAGCAGTGCAGCTGGATGCTAAGGTTTTATTTTCAATTATATTATATTAAGTGCCATGAAGCTATAGTAATTCAGTAAGTACCACAGGTGGGCATAGTTGAAAGATGCCTCCAATATCTGTGAAAACTGCCACCCACATGCCTCCTAGGGTTTGTTTGTTTTTTTTCTGATCCCTGAATCTCAGCTGGGTGGAAACTGCACAAGCAGTTGTAAAGGAAGAAGCAGTAACTGATCCACCAGCAGACTTAGAATCCCAAGGTGTAGACTTGGGATCAAACTCCATGCTTGCTGCCTGCCAGAGAATTAAGAATCCATGGAGTCCTGTTCCCACCCTCGCCTCAGCCTCACCCACAAGATGGGGGTAATACTGCCTGCACAGGCATTGCCAGGATTAAACTGTGCTTGCTGGTGGTGCCGTGGGTTGTTACACACCATGCTTCAATCCACAAGGTTGGCTGCTCAAGGACACAGGCACCTCTGCACTGTCTATTCCAATAAAGATGGACAGTTTGGGAAACACTTTGGTGCAGTTCTGCTCTCTCCTGCAGGTTCATCATGGACAGGAATTGAGAATGTTCGGGGGTTTTCACTGGAAAATAATAATATACATTCAATGAATTCGTTCTATTACGTCTTACTTTTCTTCATGCCACCTTGATACTGTAAATCAGTGCTATGCAAATGTTTTTGTAGCCTACAATCAGCTGGAAGACTAGCTATAACACAGATGCCTGGAGCCCAGTTCCTCTTTCTGTATCAGTCAATCTAGTGTGGAGCCTGAGAATTTGAATTTCCAACCTATTCCCCGGAGAAGCTGCTGGTCTGGGGACGCCACTTTGAGAATACCACACTCCTCATGATTTCCATAAAGTGTGTTGATTGCTGCTGTGATCTGATCTGGGCCCCAGACCTCAAGCTCCTTCCTGGCCTTTCCTGTACCCATAAACCTGCAGAACAACCTACTTCTTTCAGAACTGGAAAACAGCGAGAGGATAGTAATGAGACAATGACAGCGAGAGGCTTTCCATCAAAGGTTCCTGTGCTTCATTTCAAGCAAAGCCTCCGGATGCTTCCATACTGGCCCAGGGCCACTGCCAGGGGGGCAGAGGGTAAGATGATGTGTTCCACAACCCTAGGACTGTGGGCTCCGGGTTACCAGGAGACCTGGAGGGAAGAGGAACATCAGCTCAGAGAGGCTGAGAGGCAGGGAGTCCTGTCTAGTCCCCGCGGTTTTAAGGCATCAATAATTCATAACACAAGCAGGATATGAGAGATAATGCAATCTTGCCAGCCCTCTTACCTATTGTTTTACAAGGCATTCATTATTTTAATTACTTTATCATAGGCAAGAAAAACGTAGACTGAAGGGAGATAATACCCTTGCTATTATTTGCTTATGCTCTATGTTGTAAGGTTAATTACCATATACAAAATAATGGAAATCATGAGGAGTATGGTACAGAAAGTGGAACCAGGGTCCAGGTGGAACTGGGATCCAGGCATCTATCTTTTTTATGGTAGGAAACAAGGTCCAGGTTGGGGGAACCCCACTAGCATAGCTTGGTCATGCTATTGATTCTATCTGGAGGAAAATGGCCTCCCTCTGGCCAAAGAATGTCGCCTGTCAGTGCAAGTATGGCAATCCCATCTCCCCAAGATAGAAAGGGAAGGTCAGTGGGGTGAATGGCCCTGCTGAGAACACAACAGAGGAGGGTCCATTTTCATAGATATGGTCAGTTATGGGTCCGGCATATAGTCATGCCAGAAATGGGTGCCAACAATTGAGAAGTGCTTTCTATGTCTTATCTTGCACAGTATTTTATTAAATTCAACAGACAGTGGAAACATGCCCATTTTACACATGGGAGATTATGAGCTGACAACTTTTGAGGCGAGACACAAAGCTCCGAGTAAAGTCAGCATTGGCCTAGGCTCCACCAAAGGCAAACTAACCCCACCAGCCTTCTCCTTGTGAAATAAAGACAAGTACACCCAGTCTATTAAGATGGTGGCAAAGATTAAGTAAGATAAGTGATGCATAACACTTGACATGTGGTGATTACAATTGTCAATTAGAAGGGCTTCGCTGATGGACACACGTTGTCTCCAAGAGTGTTCAGTCACAGCAACACATGTCCCATAGTCTGGTGGCCCCAAACAGGCACTGATAGTACTGAAAAGGACCATGGCCCTGAGAGAGCTAACAATAAGTATGAAATAAAGCATAAATGAGGGTAGGTTCTAATGACTTTTATCCTTCAACTAGGCAATATGTCCCTCAGAAGTTAGGTGTCCCAATTTCTGAAGGGTTCCAGCGAGAGTTGACTGACCATATCTCAGGACAATTCGGGCAGGGAGTGCAACATGGGTAAGAACCCTGGACTGAATGACCTCATAGATATCTTCTGAGTCTAAACCCATTAGATGAACCTCCCATTTTTGAGAAGACAGTGAGGACAAGGAAGAGACTAGCATCATCTCTGTAAACTGTTCTTTCTTCTATGACCCACAGGATACTGTCTCCATGGTGATAGCACATTGGTGAGCCTGGGAAAGTGGATGTTCATTCATCCCCAAATGTCAAGTCCCTCAGCCACTTGAAGGGGGTCTGCCACATCCCATTGAAGAGAATAACCTAGTGACAGCAGGGAGGATTCCTGAGCAGACGTAAAGGTGCCACAAGACCTTGGTCCTGATCTAAGAAATGGATCTGTACTAGGCTGTATGTGTGTGAGGAAAGAAACCCTGCTGACTGCTGGTTTCAAATAATACAATCAAGGAATATAGGCTCCCAGTGGCTCTGAATTGGAAAAAAAATATGCCTTGATAGAGAAGAATATGGTGGGGAAGTGAGAACAAAAATGAATATGAAGAAAAAGGGCACTTGCAGAGGTCTAAACATAGGTATGTTCTTACATAGATACAATTATCTATTATAAGGAGGGAATAAATTTAGGAATATATCCATAGGTCAAATACTAGGGTAGCAAGTGGACCTTGGGCCCTCACCCTGGTGCTCCCTCAATGCAAGAACACTTTGTTCTATGAATCTGGTATTCCACGAAGCTCACTGGCCCAACACGATCACAGAAGTAAAATGGGTGCATAAGCAAATGTGGTGAAGAAAACTCATGGTGCCCAGCCATCAAAGGATGTATCGTCTGGGGTCTTAAAAGCCTGAAGATAAACAATAGACCATTTACCTGAGAAGAGACCACACCCACACAGAAGAAGCACAACAGCCAGCGTGGCCACAAGGTGATGAAAGGTCTAGGCAATAGTCATCAAACAGGGGGGGAAACACACACACATATCACTGTGTGCACATCCCCAAGGCACTCACTGAGGACATTTGGGAGCATAAGCAGGAGTGGTGAAGAAAGCTGACGGTGCCCAGCTATCAAAAGATATAGCATCTGGGTCTTAAATGCTTGAGTATAAACAAGCAGTCATCTAGCTCAGGAGCAACAAAACCCACCACAAAAGAAGCTCACTTGCCTGTGCAATCATGAGGAGCTGAAACAATCAGGTATCAGGCACCAAAGAACAAAAATCAAAATCAATGGACCAATTGACTCCTGATAGTACTGAAGACAAATAGATACAGAGGCAAACAGAGTAGAAGAAATGATAGTGCCCAGCTACCAAATGATTGAATATCTGGAGTCTCAAAGACTTGAAGATAAACGAGTCGCCACTCAGCGCAGAAACAGCAAAGCCCATATGGAAGTAGCACACCAGCATGTGTGATCAAGAGGGCTGTAGGGAGCAGGTATCGAGCATCAAAGAACAAGAACCACATCATCACGAATGAGGGGGAGCACAAGGTGGGGACCTAAGGCCCACTGGTGGGTAATTGGACACCCCCTTACAGGGGAGTCATGGGGAGGAGACTGACCAGTCAAGGTGTAGCCGGGCAGTGATGATGCATACAAGTTTCCTCTAGTTCCTGAAGCCTTCCTCCCCCCAACCATCATGGTCCCAACTCTACCTTACAAATCCAGATGGACTGGAGAAGGTACACTAGTAGAGAGGGGGGCTGGAGATATGGGGAAAGCAAGATGGATGAGCCCCTTCGGGCCAGTGGTGAGTTTGGAGCTGCTGGAAGAGTGGAGAGAAGGTGGGGTAGAGACAGAACCAAGGATATACACATAAGCTCCTATTTGAAGGACGGGCATCAAAGGAGTGGGTTGGAGGACGGGTCGGGCAATGTAAGATATGACAGAACAATAATAATGTATAAAGTATTGAGGGTTGGTGGGGAGAAGAGAACAGGGGAAGAGGTGAAGGGATGGAAAAGCCGATACCAGGGACTCAAGGGAAAAGGCGGATGTTTGGCGAAAGATGATAGCAGCGGACATGCAAAGGTGCTTGGCACAGTATGTTTATTTATGTATTGTGAAAAATGATGTACGAGCCCACAATAAAATGATTTTTAATTAAAAAAATGAGCATGAGGTAGGAAGCAGGAGGAACAACAGTGGACTCAAACATAGCCCCAATGTGAGCATGGCAAAGAGTCTGGCAGTGTTTCATTCTATTATACGTAGGGTCACTATGGGTCAGAACAGAATCAATGGCACCTAAAAGAACTGACAAAGTTGTTCTAGATTTTAATATTATTTTCTGCTTTCTTTACTATTGAGATTTTTCTCTGTCTTATTTTGCTGCTGTTTTGTGGCATGTTTTCATTTTATTTTATGTTTTGGCGAATATATTCAACTTTACTTTTTTCCAGAATTGCTTTTTTCTTTTATTTATTTTTTTTATTAAATCATTTTAGTGGGGGCTTATACAACTCTTATCATGATCAATACATACATCAATTGTATGCAACCTACATTTGCACATTAACTGCCATTATATGAAATACAGGCGAAGTAAATCTATAGAGACAGTAACTGGCTTAAGTTTCTTAAGACTATGGCAGGGAAGTGGGGAGCTAATAATATTGAGTGCAAGAAAATATTCTAAAATATAGTGTGGTGATAATTTCACAACCGTTCTTAATATGTTTAAACCACTGAATTGAATGATATGTGAATTACATGATAATTGAACTATTAAAAAATGCTGTTAAGGAAGTCATGTAGGCAGGTTGACGAAGGTTTGTGCTAAGAAACCATGCCGATGGCACTCACAAGCTTTTCACAACCTCCTCTGCTCTTACCCAGTGGTCAATGCAATGTGGTTATACAGGAGTCAAGCCTGATGAGACAACTGTCAAGGACATATCAGGGATTGAGTACTTCAAGGCCTGCGGTACTGGAGGTGATCATGGGAGCAGTCTGATAGAAAACAAGAGAGGGCTGGTTGTGGGGCAGGGGTGAAGCCTCTCTCTCCCAACCCCTCTAGAAGCGGCAGTAGTTGATCAATGGCAGAATTCTCACCTCCCTTGGGCAAACCAGTGTTTGATTCCCAGGCGACACATCTAAAGCACAGGTACCACCCTTCTGCTACTGGAGGCTCACATGTGGCTACGATACTGAACAGGTTTCAACAGTGGTTCTAGATTTAGACAAACTAGAAGAAAGGCCTAATTATCTGCTTCTGAAATCAACCAAAGAGCTACATGTAATAATGACCCCATAATGTAATCAGTCACTTCATTTGCTTGTGTGGGGGGTTGTCAAGCACTGAGGGCAAACTTGACAGAAGCTAACAAAAAACAACTCTTGCAGACACTGAGTCGCCAGACACTGGAGTAGGCCATCGAGGTGCTCCCATCCTGCAAGTCTCAAGTCTGGGTTCTCCGACCAGAGCTCTGCTACCAAGGGATGTTTTCCAGAATGTGCAGCACTCAGAGGACTAGAAAATTTTATCCATCCTTTCCTTTGGGCTCCTGCTCTCCTTGTGTCCCCAAATTTTCCTGGTCTAAAGCAGAAGTCTATTTCCCCTGAGCCTGTATCGGCAGCCTCAGCTCCAAGCTATCCACTTGATCATCCTGGAACCCGCACTCCTCCTCAGCTCTGCCCCATAGCTTCATTGCTTTCCTCAGCCTTCCATCAGCTTTCAAAACAAATGCTACACAGGTCTGCCTACAGCTGCCCTCAGCTGAGCCCAAAGCAGTAGGATCCTCTCCCAATGTAGAGCTTGTGGCAGGGTGAGGCGTCCTAGACAGGGAGGTAAAAAGATAATCTTCTAATTCTGGCAGCAAGTGACCCCTACTTAGGGGTCGACCTCTATTCCTTGAAGCTCTGTGTTCTGTGAGATCATTGGGGGTTGCCAATGGAAGGGAAGGAAGGATTTCCCCTCAGATTAAAGCGTCTCTTTACTGAGCACCTTCACCTATTACAAATTCTGTGGCAGGTTTCATCTCAGTGAAGGGACAAGTGGTAGGGTCAGGTTTGAAGGCCACTGGATGACTTGCAGAGATCTATTTAGCTCTCAATGGTTTTGACATCATGTACCTTCTGACCCAGAAACCTACAAGGGATACCAACACCCTGTAAGTGCCTGGGACTCCTGCACAAGCTGTTCTTATCCTCAGGTTCTCTTCAAGGATGTGTAATGGAGGAGTCCTCGAGCCACCCTCACTGCCCAGCCAAATGATCTGGCCTAGCCTTTTCCAAGTCTTCGCAGGCAGCCTTACAGTGGGACCATGGGCACTTTCCCAGGTATCACTAATCCTGCATATTAGAGGATTAGGCAGGTTACCTAAAGCAGCTCAGATAAATCAAGCATAATGTGGGCTCCACAGCTGGGATTTTCACGGTAAGCTTTCTTTAGGGAGTGGAGGGTGGTTGTAGTTAGAATGAGCCTCAGGGCTGAAGGAACTAGGGCAGCAGTGGACACAGTCCTCTGCCAGAGTTGGTGTGAGAGGTTGGCAGGTTTTGTTGCTTCCCTTGGAGCCAATGTCCTTGGAAAGTTACAGTTATCCAAACTCTCTCTAGATTGCTAGAACCTTCCTTGAGTTTTCCAGTTTCCAAAGGGCACTTCTTCCCATCAACTACGCAGGACCCTTTAAGAACCAAGATAATGCATTTGTGCCAGAGGTATTATCCCAGCAGGTACGATGCTTGTTACTGTATTTTCTAGCTATGTACTACCTTGGACAAGGAAGGGGTCTCTTGTCCACAGATTCAGGTTACAGCAGCTTAACAAACAGTTCGGATGAAACAATTTGCCTTGGAAGGTTAGAAAACCATCTTTGTTTGCCGAGTCTTTGCTCTTCCAAAGACATTTCATTGTCACAGGCATTTCAGCACCTGCTTTCCTGTTTCACTGCCCATGCTCACTGTAAGCAGTACTCTTGTGCTAGGTGTGAATGCCTGTTCTTCATACATTTTTGTGGTCAAAAGTTTGACACATCGCTCACCGTCTTTGAGTCTCTGCGTTGTCCTGCCGAGCTCAGAAAGTGCCTAACATGAAGGCTGGGATTCTAAAACTTCACACTGCATACCTGCCTCAGCTGCATCTCCTAGGCTACAAGACTCAGCCATCATTCTCCTCACCTGGAGAATGCCAAGGGAGGGACAGCAACTTTGCTTACTCTTTTCAAGGTCAAATCTAAGACCCTCTCCAAACCGCTGAGGATTAGGGGGGCTAGGTTGCCGTCAGGAAATTCTTACTTACCTGTTTCATTCATGGGCCATTTTCTCTATCAAGTAGTGTGCATTTTGGGATCATTGAATGTAGTCATCACAAACTTGCGGTATTATGAAGCTCAGAAAAGTAAGACAGTTTTCAAAATCACAAAGCTCTTGAGGCTGAAATGATATTCAAATGCAGCCTTCTCCTCCTAGTTGCCATCAAATACGCCCCTGACTTGTGGTGACCCCATTGAGAATGAGGTCAAATAATTACAATCCACAGTGTTTCCATTGGCTGAATTATTGGAAGTAGATCACTATGCCTTTCTTCCTAGTCTGCCTTAATCTGGAAGCTGTGACAAAATCTTTTAGCATCAAAGAAACATACAAAACCCCATGGACAAATGAGTGGCAACTATGCTTGAGGTATATTGGCTAGGAATTGAGCCTGGGTCTCTCAAATGTAAGGTGAAGGTGTTTGTTTGTCTGTTTAAGATTCCATGCTGCCATAGGTACAACATATAAAGAATATCTGGGATTACCTTATAAAAATTTTGTTAGTATTACTAAAACAATTCTCTCTAACCCTATGACTCCTAATCAATAAAATTGTATAGTACAGATATTGAGTTGGGTTATAATCTGTCATTTATAGGTAGAGAAAATGACTGGGTGGGAGGGGAGTGCCAACCTGAGAATATAATAACCCATTAGACATAATGTTCTCAAATGGCCACATTTGATGCTTAAAATTAAGCCGACTCTCAAGTTTTCTAGTCTATTTCACAGATCTTAACCAATGTAACATATTTTCTTTTTCTGTTGTTGTTGGGGCATCACTGCTCTCTGGTGGTGGGAGCAGGAGGTCCAGCACCACTGCTGGAATTGAACCTCTGTCCCAGTGGGCCGCAGTCACGCGCACAACCACTACGCCACTGGGGCTCAGCCAGTAACATATTTTCAAATTAATAATTTCCTTCTTCTGCAATTAGGTTCACAAAATGAGAAAATATAAGTGGAGGCCAGAGTTCACACAGGTTACAAAGCTTTCAATTGGACTAGAGAATAATCCTTAGCTTGAATTCCACAGCCAGGGTGACCATGCCATATCTAATGTGTTCTGTCACCTATAGAAAAGGGAAGACTGACCATCCCGTCTTTGGGAAGCTTCCAAACCACATGGACCACAAAACCATCACAAGTAGAAGCCCAGGTCAAAAGGGGATGGAGTACTTTCCAAGGGTCCAACCTGTTCATATAATAATCTATTGAAAAAATCTACACGAGTCAGAAGAAACATAAAGAAATGTGCTGAGCACAAGTATTGCTGTCCAAATTCTGGCATTCCCACTTACTAACTACACAATGTTCATCATGATCTCAGTTTCCTGATTGCCAAAATAGGTTTAAAATATGTTCCTCATTGAGCAACCATGAGGATTAACTGGGGTGAATGCAAAGCACAAGGTAAGAGCTGAGTAAATAGTGGCTATTATTGTTAGGTAAGAGCCAGACTTGCTCAAGCTCACACAGTTAATAAAGAATTGATCAGGATTTAAATCCCTACATGCCAGACAGCAAACCTAATCTCTTGTCTACTTCCCCCAAACAGAACATTTGATTTCTAGTCAAGACCAAAAAGCAATCCTAAAATCCTCATTTTCATAAAAAATTAACTTTGATATTCAAGTTAACTTTGAGGACTAAAGGCAGCATAGAAAAAGGCACGTGTAGGTCAGAGGATGTACACTGGTACAGGTAGGAACTGGAAACACAGGGAATCCAAGACAGATGACCCCTTCAGGACCAGTGCTGAGAGTGGCGATACCGAGAGGATAGAGAGAAGGTGGGGTAGAAAGGGGGAACTGATTATAAGAATCTGCATATAATTTCCTCCCTGGGAGATGGACAACGGAAAAATAGGTGAAGGGAGCCATCAGACAGTGTGAGATATGAAAAAAAGCAATAATTTATAAATTATCAAGGGTTCATGAGGGAGGTGGGAGTGGGGAGGGGAAAATGATGAGCTGATACCAAGGGCTCAAGTAGAAAGCAAATGTTTTGAGAATGATGATGGCAACAAATGTACAAATGTGCTTGACACAATAGATGTATGCATGGATTATGATAAGATTTGCATGAGCCCTCAATAAGATGATTAAAAAGAAGAAAAAGAAAGAAAAACAATGAATGGGGTTGAGCAACATTACCCAGAGATAAGAGAGTTCAGCGAATGTGTCTTTCAGATATTACTTCATTCGATCACTTTTCCACCTTCTCCTGTTCTTGCTATTGTTACTCTGTGCTCTTGAATTAGTTTCACCCATAAGGACCTAAGGACAACAGAGTGAAACACCACAGCATCCCTCCAACTATGGTTATGTTTTTAGGTTTGAAGTACTTGTTGCAGCCACTGTGAGAATGTATCTCACAGAGGCTCTTCCTCTTTTTGGCTGACCCTCGACTTGACCAAGTATGATATCCTTTTACAGGGACCGCTCTTTTCTAATAATACATCTAACGTACGCAAGACAAAGTCTAGACATCCTCACATCTAAGAAACATTCTGGCTGACTTTCCTCCAAGACAGAGTCGTTTGTTCTCGTGGCAGTTCAAAGTACTTCCAAGGTTCTTCGCCAACACCATAAATCAAATGCATCAATTTTCCTTTGGTTTTTCCAGTATTCATTTTCCAGGGTCCACGTGCATTTGAGGTGGTTGAGAAAAACATGGCTGAGCTATGGAAAAGCAGCTGCAGTACAACTGAAGATGTCGCCATCTCTGGAGAGGAGGTAACTGACAGGAGGCGCTGAGCCCATCTCCTGTGTGAGGAGGAGAATGGCCTGGTGACTCATGCAAGCCTCATTCTCCAGAACAGAGGATCGTAGGAGGTTTGCTCAGGGATCTTCTGGTGGCCCTGTTCCTAGATAATGGACCACAAAGCAATTCCCAGCCAAAACAAGATAAAGTGAGGACATAAGTAGCACACATACCTAGCCAGTGAAAGACAATTGGCTTTCTCTGGGGGAAGTGCTATCCTTTTCTTTGGCATTATGCCATCATTCCTTTGTTGGGTATTCACATGCTCTTTTAATTCAATGACAATGAGGATAGAGCTAGAATCGAAAGCATCAAGAGTTTAGGGGGTACGTGTATGTGTGTATTAATGTGTTTAATGACCTTTCTTGTCAAAATAATGAAATGGCAATGCTGTGATGTTCATTCTATATTTTTTAAATTTAATTAATGATTCAATGAAGAATCTAGGAACCATTCACCCCATCCAAATGGCTCCATCTACAGATGGGAAAATTAGAGCCCTACCACACTATACTAATGTGGCCAAGTTCCCTACCTGAAGCCAAGGTTTTATCCAACATACCAGAGAAGGACAACCTCAGGGCCAGAACAAGGAGGACCTAAGTGTTGGAGACCTGGTGGCTCAGACCTCTAATCCTCAGCTAGTGCTAGTTGAGAGAACAGGAAAGAAGGAAATACATTGGCTGGGGGCCACAACCAGTGGCCTCGGGGTTCCAGTGTCCTCATGACTACTACAACAAGAAACACACAGAACCAAGGCAAGCCCCCCAAATAGTCATTGTTGCCATGACTCGAAATGACCATGAAGAGGCAGATATGGAGGTACAATTTCAACAGGTGAGACAAATGCCTTGTGATTCAATACTACCCATACATAGCATATTATAGTAAATGAAGAGTCGATTATGGATTAAGTTATATTTCAGAGTTCTAAATTAAACTAACCATTCCTAATTCCTTGTTGTCCATGGCTTCATGACATCACTCTGTAATATGATACAGATCCACTGCCACAGGGTTTTCAAGGCTATAAATTTATGGATGCTGACAAGCTCATCTTTCTCCCTCAAAGCAGCTGGGGCTCCAAACCATTAACCTTGTATTTATCAGCCCAACACATAACCCACTATACCACCAGAATCCTTTAGCATTGTGCAAAGTTGTGCTTCTCCTATCAGTCTTGACT
The DNA here is from genome assembly GCA_004026705.1 of Nesogale talazaci. Taxonomy (NCBI): domain Eukaryota; kingdom Metazoa; phylum Chordata; class Mammalia; order Afrosoricida; family Tenrecidae; genus Nesogale; species Nesogale talazaci. The sequence continues at coordinate 12,811 of PVJH01020416.1, read as the reverse complement.
GACGTATAAGCATCTCACTGTCCATTCTCAGCGCCTAAATGAAATACCAAATTCAGTGCCATTGCGTCCATTCAGACTCATACCAGCTCTCTAGGACAGAGTAGAACTGCCCTTTGGGGTTTTGGAGACTAGAAATTCCTATGTGACTAGAAGCCCTCATCTTTCTCCTGCTGGTAGTACCTCCATATTACCTAACATATTGTTGCTCCTGCTGGTAATGACATGGAGATGGATGGACTCATGGCAACACCATGCACAATGGAAAGAAACACCGCCCAGTGCCGCAGTGTGTCTGCAAGGTGAGTAGTTCCGAGACTCTTCAGGAAAGTCATCCACAAGGAGAGTGATTCCTAGACTCTTCATGAAAATGGACTAAACCCACTGGCAGCCACTGGCTGGAAAACTCCACCATTTTTGTATGCATGTATTAGACTGAAAGTTCCCTGAGAGCAAAGCCCGTATTTTTCATACATGGAATGTTTGACATGGTGTGAGTTATTAATAGATATGAATATATTGAGTAAATTAAAACTGCTCGAGAGGCGTTGGAAAAGTTAGCGCTTTGCCAGTCGTCACCAAAATGTTAGCCAAATCAGGCCAATTTCCACAACGAGTTGAGCAGACTAAGTGCTGCTGATCCCTTCATTGTTCGACCTCAAAGCAGCTACATTTTCAAATATAGATATCAACTCCCAAGTGAGATCTGATGTCACAGTGATTCCGAGAGATCCATGTTTCCCAAGGCACATCAAGCACACACATCCACATTTATTTACAAATGATGTGTCCTATTCCAGGAAATTTTCCAAGGCGATTTAAGGCCTTGCCAATTATGTGCCTATAGATCTTCAAGCCTGAAAGTAGTTTCCTCTCTCTATGTGCTGAACGTGGATGGTGTTTGGCTTCCAGTCCAAAGAGCTTTCACAGTTAGATCTCGAGACTGCCTTTTCCAATGACTCCCATTTAAGAAATTAAGGCCTAGTAAAGGAAAGGCCTCAGGAGACAGAAAGATGGTCTATGATCAGGCAAAAATGCAGTCAGGCCTGAGAAATGCAATTAGCAGAGGGTGAAGAAGCAGGCTCCTGCTCAGTAACTTCTAAACCTGTCGTGTACTTGAAGAATCTGGATTCAGCTTCCGCACACCTTGGGGGACTGACTGTAGTCTGAAACCTCTGCTTCTTATACTCCCAAATTCCCAAACAGCCTAGTTTGGATCTAGGTGTCCCTCACAGAAGCTAAACACATGAAGCTGGACTGATCACAATAGGAAATGACAACAAGAATTCCACTGCTGGGACAGAGACGAGGGGATTGGTATTGCTCCCAGGTGCAGACAACTGTACCTTCGTTTCATTTGGATTCCTGGTGGGTTTTAGGCTAGCAAGCACCTCAGGTTTGCAAAGCCTCAACTCTATTCTTACAACCCTGGATCCATCAATCTTCCCCTCCAGATCTCAGACCCCTCCAGCCCACTGGTGGAGTGGGGAACGGCACCATCAGATCATTGCCAGCTCAACAACTGTGAGAATCTTCTTTCTCAAGGAAGGTTTTTCCCAAATTATATCAGGTTTCCTTTTACCACAGTCTGTCAGCCAGAGGCTGTTTTACCTAACATGGGTGAAGAATGTATTAGAAACTGGTATGATTTAGTCTGGCTTCGACTGAGGTTTTCCAACCAGACAAAGATTTCTCAAGCGTTGCCCAGAGCATCCATGTCCTCCCTAACAAAGAGGCCGGCCCACTTGCACTCTGGAATCAGTGTTGCAAAATGAGACCGGAGTCCAGTGGTGGACACACACTTGTGTGAGAGAGCCACGGTTCCTACAGTATTTCCTGGCCACCTCAGCCACATTTTCTAAATTTGTGACTCTAGAGACATTGCTGGTTCAGAAGTAGCATTCTTTTCTTTGGTCTAGGAGGCTACTCCACTGCCAGGGAGCTTATTTTGATTCATAATGACCCTATCGAGTGTTTCCAAGGCACAGGCACAGAAAGTCTCAACTTTTTCCTGTGAAACAGCGTGTGGGTTTGAACTACTGACCTTGTGCTTAGCAGTTCAGAGCATAATCCACTAACTCACCAGGGCTCCATGCCACTGAGGAAACCCAGCTTTAATTCCTGGTCAGACCACCACACGCTAAGTCTCCATCACCCATCTGGTCAGTGGATTTTGTATTTTTCTACAAAACTGAACAAGTTTCAGTGGAGCTTCTAGACTTAGAAAGAACGACTAGCAAAATAGTTCCCAAAAGTAAGTCAGTGAAACCCAATGGACCACAATAGCTCCATCTGCAACTGATAACGAGACTTGGAAATATTTCATTCCATTATGCATGAGGTCTCTATTGAAATGGGATGGGGGCTACTTGACAGCAGCAAAAAACAGTTTTGATATATCTGTTATATATAATTGAAGAGCTACTGGCAGAAGTAATTAAATACTAATTAAAAACTAATTGGTTATCTCTAAGGGCACACACCTTTCTCATAAAAGAGAGGGCAAAGACTCTTCCATCCTTCCCCCAGTGGAGATGGTTGTCTTCTTATCCATGCTCAGACTAGCCCCCCTCTGACAAATACACACGCTAACCTAAGACAGTCATTTGGAAGTATAGTTTGCAAAATTGCCTTTAACTTGAACATCAAGTTTACTAATGAATTGTTATAGAACTGTGGCTAGTTCTGCTATATTCTTGCCTATGGACCCCAAATCTCCTCTGTTCTCCCTTCATTAGTACACAGTTTAGGACACTAAGGAAGGGCTGTTGCAGTTGGCACTGGGATGTAGGCAATATAAGGAGCACGTTTAAGTCTCAGGGATTTATTATATGATGATGTAATGACTATAATAAGAAATGCATGCTGCAGGATGGGGAGCAGACTAAGAATTGTGGCCTTCACCAAAGCAGGCATCTTGTGAACATTTCATTTCCATAACAACTGTCAGCCCAATCTTCTGGAACTGATGGAGATAGACAGATAGCTCCATTATATAAGCAGCTCTGAAATAAAGGTCAGATTGTTGCCTGAATCCCAAGACTCAATTTTTTCCCCACTTCTTCTGGGACTGTTTTGCCTTCGAGAAGATAGAGGGAGCACTTACAAAGATTTATTAGCAATGATCCATAGAAGCTCCTAGGTGGTGCAAATAGTTAATGTGTCCTGCTACTAACAAAGAGGTTAAGTCCAGCCAGAAGAAACCCCAAAGAAAGACCCACTGATCTCCTTCCCTCACAACTCACAGTTCTACCCTAACACACACACACACTGGGATCCCAGCAGGTTCAAGTCCACTGTAGAGCAACTTGCTTGGTGTTTGGGCTTGAGTTTGGTTTGGTTTTTGAAGTCTGTCAAGGGAAGGGGAGAGACTATGACAATGCTTCCAGGGTACTAGAAATATACTATTTCTTGACCAAGTTGGTGGTTACATTTTTCTCACAATTAATCACTTTTGTACTTTCATGTTCAATGTGCTTTTATATTCATGTATGTGTTCATTTCACTCTGATTTTCTTTTTTAAAAAGAGCATATGATAGTTAAGCTTTATGTCAACTTGGTTGGACCAGAATTCTCAGTAGTTTTTTTTATTGGAACCGCTCCTATGATGTGATCTAACATAATGTAATTAACTCCATGATGGAATTTACTGTGAGTAGCAAAACTATTCTAAGTAGAATCTGGAGGAGTATAGCTTCCTTTCTCAAGTAACTTCCTTGTTGCGATTGAAAAAAAGTTGTTTCAGGGGTGTGGCCTACTCCTATTAAGACAGACTTTGTGGCAAAGTTTGCCTCTTATTGCTAACCTGGATCCTGCAGCTGTCTCATCTACTTCTGGTTCTATAGACTTGAGCGGATGGCTCACCATATGACCTGTCAACCCTGGGAGCTAATTTAATAACCTTGACTTCATCCATCTCAGCCTTCCTGATACTGGTTTGTCTTTCTGTTTCCTCATTCATCAACCCTGGCAGCTATGAGGACAGCTATGATGTCAAGGGTGGTCCATATAGAAAAAGAATGTTTGGAAACAGATTGTGGTAGCAAATGTACAATTTTGCTGGGTATGAGAGATTTGATATATATTCTAATCCCAATTAATTAAAAAAAAGGAATCAGTTCCCTTCAAATTGTGTGTGTGTGTGTGTGCAGAAGAGCCTCTAAGTTAGCATCTGATACATGAACTTGAACCAGACTGGACTTACCAGCTCTGACAGTTGTGTGAGCCTCTCTCTTGATATAAATATCTTTTTTTTTTTTTGTGGCATCACTGCCCTGGTGGGAGTAGCAAGTCCAGCCTTGCTGCTGGATTTGAACTATCAACCCTGTGGGCCGCAGTCCCGCAAACTACCACTAAGCCACCAGGGCTCAGCCATAAATATCTTTCTTTACACATACATACAAACCTCACTGATTTTGCTTCTCTAGGGTACCCAGTCTAACCCAAACAGAGACTGAAAAATAGTCAAATTTCTCATCAGAGACCCATAATCATGGCCAATATTTATTCAATTTTTTTATCTATCATGTTCCAGCTAAGTATATTGCAGTCAGGAATCAGCTTTTATTTATTTGCATATTTCTTAGTATCTAGCATCGTGACCAGTGGATACGTGGTAGGTATACAACAATCAATATTTACCAATAAGCCAGGATCCCAGATGATGACAGTCTAGCAAACAGGAACTAAAGTTCAAGTACCTCCGAACTTTAACTTTAGTTCTATTGACCTCAGAAGTCTTTTAGGTTAGTTGAGGAATGAGAAAGGTCAGGCAGGAAGGCAGAGTGGGCATGACAAAGCCTTAACAACTCCAGCTCTCCCCTTCTCTACACAGCCACCTTCTCTCCTCTTGTCTGCTTTAAAGTTTCATATTTATTTGTACCAATCCCACTTGTTTTCTCCTAGTCATTATAGATATAGAATCAACATAGACCATGTAAGTTTCAATAATGCCTAATCGCTTGTTAGATTAAGTTCAAAATTCTTAACATGATTAGCACCCAAGTTGATTATTTATGTCTGGTCAAAATTTCGACCCAGTTTCCTAAATGTATTTGGCCTACCACCCCCTTTTCAAGGGAGAAGAAAAGGTAAAATTCTGGCCAGAGCCTTATTGTTGGGGATTATTCCCTGAAACATCAAGTGAGCAGTGAGAGTCAGTTATCTGATGCTTTCCATGACTCGTCATCACTATTCGCTGTTGCTGTTTGAGCTGGGGTCTCCCTTTGGAAATTAGCTAATCTAATTAATTTGATTTTAAAAAATTCATATCCTGGGGCCGGTTTAGTCCAAAAGCACATGATGTTATTTTAGTCTTTAAACAGAAAAGAAGGAAAAAAGATTCAATGAACAGATTAAAGAAATGTTGCTTTTCCCCCATCCTGGTTTCCACAGGTTCCTGTTTCTCACTGGGAAACACTTTCTCAGAGACAAAGAAATGGTTTATTTTCCTCTGGGTCTGAGCTATAAATGCCTGCCCTAATTGACATGGAAACAGCTAAGCAGTAGATATTTTCAGTCTGAACACCCTAGTTTTAGTCATAAATTATATCCCTCTCCTTTTAGAAAAATAAGAGGAATAATTTTTATTCTCAAAAGAGAGACAAGCAGACATAGCTATGTGCCAAATACCAGAGGAAGGAGCCAAGAAAGGAATGTGCCATAGCTTGTCATTATTGATGGAGAGGAAGAAGACACCAGGGGGTAGGAACTCAGTAGCTTGAAGCTCAGAGACCTCCAAATAAATTTTTTTGAGAAAAAAAGAATGAACCAAATTTCCCCTTTGCTACTCCACTCTGTGTGTAATTTTTAAAGCCCACAGAGGTTTTCTAAGTGGGCCAAAGCCACGAATTCTGACACAGATGGTCAGGTTGCTGCCACCTACCCCCATGGCCCTTGAAAAATAGTGGCAGAGTTCAATTCTGTGTGGTGGGCTGAGTAGAGGCCCTCCTGGAGGCTGGGTATTCCCTCACTCGTTCCTCCAAGGTTATTTTAAATCAATTATCCAATTGATTTGTGAACACAATGCTACTTTTTAGCCAAGAGAGTAGATCCTTCCACTAACAAGTTGAGAATTAAGTTACCAAAAATACTCATGTATAAGTCGAGTTTTTCAGCACATTTTTAAAGCAATTTTTGTGGTAAAATTAGGTTCCTCGGCTCATAGTCCGGTCGGCTTATACTCAAGTATATATGGTAACTTCAAAAAAATGATCTCTTTAAAGTGTTATAGAGCAATGATGTCACTTTGAGGATTAAGATGTACCTGATTAAAGCCAGGGTATCTTAAATCGCCTTGTATGCATGTGAAAGCTAAACAATGAACACAAAAGACCGTAGAAGGCCTGATCCATTTAATTCATAGTGCTGGCAAATATTAAAGGTACCACAGGCAGCCAAAAGAACAAACGCATGGTTCATTTGCAAGACATACAGTCAGAACTCATCCTTTGAAGCAAGAAGGCTGAGACGTCATATTACAAACTTTGGGCATATCATCAGGAGAAAGTAGTTCCTAGAAATGGGCATCCTGCTGGGTAATATGCAGGATCAGTGAACAAGAGGAAGATTTCTCCATGTGCTAGCTTGACACAGTGCAGCAATGAGCTCAAGCATAACAATTGGATAATTGGGAGGGGGGGTGGGGGCACTGTTTCCTACATAAGGTCACAATAGGTTTGAGCTGAGTTAACCATACCTAGCACCCGAACAACAAGAAAAATGGAAGTTCAATATGAACTTCAAGTGAGCAAAAAGCTGATCTGGTGCAGATAAACCTTTGAAATCAGATAGTCCTGACATCACAAATCTGCCTCATTTATTTGTTTTTCATCTGATTTCCTGTGCCAAACAAAGCAAGTTACTGGTCCTTCTGAAATCTCAGACTCCTGAACAATAAAGAATAACATTAATGTGCAGGGTGTGCTAGATGTAACACATACTGAAAACTACTGCCAATATCTAATGCCCTTTTTATGCTCCAGGCACAGACCTAACAATGCACATGCACTAACTAATACTTTCATTTTTAAAACCATCTCAATGGCTCTTGAATCTGCAGATGAACATCCCGAGGCACAGAGAGGTAAAAATATCTGCCCACAGTCACACAGGCAGTAAGTAGCCAAGTTGAGCCCAGACCCACTGGCTGTGGATACATGCTCTCACCACAGAGAGTTACTACATCTCCATCAGAAGTGTTTGGAGTGAAGGAAGCACTATCCCTTCATTCACTCAACACAATGTACCTGTGACTCTATCACAGGCAGAGAGATGCTCATCGGTTCTCAGATAATAAAGTTCTTATTCTCAGGTTTGAAGATATACCAGGATCAAGAAGACAAATGACAAATTCTTGAAACTAAATCAAGGTAGAATATGATGCAGAAGAAGAGAACACAGTCTGTCGGAGGAGTCGTTGAACGTCAGGAAGCCGTCTTTGTGAAACAGGCCTATTTAATGACGGTGGTGGCATTTCTGCCCAGCCTTAAAGATAAGCTAAATTTTGACAGTTAAACACAAAACAGCACCTAAAATAGTGTCCACCTACCTCCCCACTCGCACCCCCACTGTTCTTTCTGATATCAACCTATCCATGTGCTTTGTAGGACTTGTTGCAGCTTTCACTTCACAGATATCTGCAGATTTATTTACTTAATGTCATCTCCCACAGGAGGCCAAGTTAACAGGAAGCTTTATTTACCCAGGACCTAGCAGAAGGCCTGGGTCATAGTAGGCCTAGGGTAGACATTTGTTGGATGGATGGATGGATGGATGCATGGATGGATGGATGGATGGATAGATGGATGGACGGATGGATGGATGGATGGATGGATGGAATGGATGGAATAAGTGTGGGAGGCTGGTGGCCACTTCCAGCACAAGTTCATTCTAGTAATTCCAGATCCTCGATTACACACACTCAAAATGTCTGTCTTGTGGGAAACTTTTTGGATTATCTGGTTTTCTGGGGTCTGACAGCATTCAATGTATGCTCCAGAGTATAAGTGTATTAGGCAAGTCTTGTCTCCCCAACTAGACCAGACTTATCATCAGGTAAATCTCTCCTCTGTTCTTAGCTGAGACCTGGGCATGCATTCTGTATTCGGTTAAAGCCCAGAACTGGGACATAGCCAAAGCTTCTGCTTCCTTCCTGCCCTTATTTATTCCTATGTGTCCGCTTCTTCCTGTCCACACCCACCCAGAATGCCACTGTGTTGGAGGCCCCTAGGTGCAGCAGTGTGAGTTTTCTCCCTAACATGCCCCTTAGGGAAGGACTTATGCCATTTTTCAAGGATATCTCATCAACAGCAGGAGAGCATTTAAAAAATGCATGCGTAATTATATATTTCTATGTGTATACTACATAGCTTTTCTTTCTTCTTCTTTCCTCTTTTTCTTTTTTTTCTTTCCCCCTGTCCCACTATCCTATTCTCACCAAGAGCCATTAGTCCTGGCATTTCCTTTGTAGGATTGCCAATCCCATGTATCTCATATAGATAAACACACACACACACACACACACACACACACACACTCAAAAGAACAAACAAGTAATCACAAGTCTATCAGGGATACTGTCACAGAGAAAATGAATATCTCTGTTAGAAAAAGAGGAGGATGTGTTATAATCTATCAGTCCAGTCCCCTTTTCTTTGAAGGTTCTCTATCCCTATCCCAGGTCCCGATTCCCTAACAACACAAAAACCTTTTTGGTCTTCAGCATTCGTATCTGAAAGGTGCATATCCCAAAAGCCCCCATAGTTGTCCCTGCAGTCAGGGATGAAGTAGTCTAATGCAACCTCCCCCACCCTCTTATACCTTAAGACTTTCTGGGGGATCCCCTTGTGCCTAACCCTCAACCAGTTCAGATGGGGTACCAAGTGATGCCCCCAAGTCAAAGAGTCTACAATCGGGATTCTTCAGGGACTTCGTGACTTCACTCCCATCACTGTTCCACTCCCCTCCTGGTTTGCCCCCAAATGGGCAGGTCAGACTGGCCACTCTCTACAAACCATATCTTCAGGGCTGCCCTCTATAGTTCTGTCATCTAGATAGTGGGTTCAATTCTCAACTGAGGCCAGCCCTATAGTCATCTCTGGGAATGAACTGTTCCAACCAGGCACGACGCCTTCAAGGATTGGCACACCAGGATATATGGATATAAATGTAAGTGCAACGAGGAAGCAAATGAATTCGGGGCCTCTACTTAAGTCTTACCTCAGTACAAGAATGGTTTATTCTCGTAAATGGCATTATATGATACTCATCTCCCTAATGTCATCACTGAAGACAAAATGAGTGCATAAACAAATGTGGTGGGAACAGTTGATGGTGCCTAGCTATTAAAAGATATAGTGTCTTGTGTCTTAATTGCTTGCAGTCAAACAAGCAGCCATCTATCAGGGAAACAACACAGCTCACATGAAAGATACACACTAGCCTGTGGGATCATGAGTTGTTGGAGGGAAAAGGTATCAAAAGTTCAAAACCAAGTAACCAAATTAATGTGACGAGGTGGGGATGTAGTGGAGAACCAAAATTCACCTGCAAGTTAATTGGACAATTCATCTCAGAAGGACCACACAGAAGGGATGATACATACCAGGTGGGGTATAGTACCAATGAACCACATAGTTCTTTAATATCTCTTCCCCTTTCTATTATAGTTTTTATTGCTTTACTTCATTAATCAGGTTAGGCTTGCCGAGGTTCATTCGTATATTTAAGGTAATGTATACATGAAAATCAAGACAGAAAACTCTTCAGAAACAGTAACAAGAGTAATAGTTCTCTGAGGGAATGGGAAGTGAGGGAGTGGAGAGGTGCAGGTGGTAGTACGAATGACTGCATAATTTCTCTAGAGGAGAGCGAATAACAGAACTGTACATAAAAGGATATTGGATGGTGTAACATGAGGGAAAAAATAATAATAAGGGATCTGGAAGGGGGGAGCATAAAGGGGAGCTTATATCAAGGAATTCAAGAAGAAAGAAAATGTTTTGAAACTAACTGTGGTAACAATTGTACAATACTGCTTGATGGGGTTAAATATGGGCTGTTATGATATCTGTAAGAACTCCTAAAAATGATTTAAAATAAAGATGCATAGACCTCTGCTGGGCCAGCTACCCTGCTCACAAGCCTGATCAGATGCCGAGAGGAACCTCTTGGACGCAGTGGTTCTAATGTTTTTTGGTGTCTGGTGTCCTCCAGTGAGTTCTCACTCACAACAGCCCCATGCACCACAGACTGAAATGTCATCCATCCTGAACAACCCCCACAACTGTTCCTGTGTTTCAGTTGACTGGTCCAGCCAATCTGTTAATCCATCTCGGTGAGGGTCTTCCTCTTTGATGATGGCCCTCCACTTTACCAAGTATGATGTCCTTCGCCAGGGAGTGCCCCCGCTCGTAACATGTCCAAAGAACACGACAGCCTATCTCAAAATTTTAAAAATTAAGTGTTTTTTTAAAATGAATATGTCATTTGGAAGACTAAGGTGTACCTGACCTGCATCACGGTATTTCCAATTGCTTTATACACATGCGAAAACTGGACAAAGGGCAAATAAAACTGAGGAAAACTTGAATTTGGGTATTGGTGAAGAAAATTGACTATACCGTAGACTACCAGAAGAGGCAAGGATGGCGAGATTTTGTCGCATATACAGTGGCCCTGTCAGGAGAGACCAGCCCGTGAAGAAGGACATCATGCTTGGCCAAGGAGTGGGACCATGAAAAAGAGGGAGACCCTCAATGAATTGGATGCACTTAGTGGCAACAAAATTGGCTTAGGAAAAAATTATAGGCATGGTCCAGGTCTGGACAGTGTTTCACTCTGTTGTGTATGGGGTCGCTATGGCTCAGAACCAACGTATGGCATCCAATAACAACAGGCAGAAGAAGGAGCAAATCTGTTCTGGAGGAAGGGCAGTCAGAATGCTCCTTGGAAGTAATGATGGGTGTTCATATAGGAGCCTGAATTTGTCGTGGGGTTCTCTTTACAAGTAGTGTCTGGTTTCTGGAGATGAGAGACCATGAGAAAGACACAGGGCAGAGTAGACTCTTGACACGTCTTAAGATCTCAACATACCTCAGACAAGGTTGTTTGAGGAGCCAAGTCATTGGGAGGACCATCAAGAAACCAGATTTGAATACCCACTTGAAGGTTTCATGAAAAGCACACATTGCAGAATATATAATACAGATTCTGTTCTGATTTCTAATCCCTAGCCCAAGGGCTCTGCCTACTATTCTCTAGAGTTATAAAACTTCCACATGTATAGATGCCACATTACCCCAGAGGAATTCTAGTACTTCCTAGCACGCGCTCAACACTCAATAAATGTCTGATCCAATTTAACAAGGTCCTGTGGATTCTACCAACAAGTAATCACCGGATGTCCTCTTAAGTAGTGGTGTTTTATACACAGGCAAATAAAGGGTGTGGGATGAATTTCACTTGTTCAATCTCATCCGGTATCTTGGGCAAGGTTAGAGAAACTGAGCTTGCTGGTGGATGCCTATGCTTCATTCAGAGGGGAAATCAGGTTTCTCAATAAATAATCTATGACGGTGGTTCTCAACCTGTGGATTGCGACCCCTTTGGGGGTCAAATGACCCTTTCACCAGGGTTGCCTGATTCGTAACAGTAGTAAATTATAGCTATGAAGTTGCAATAAAAATAATTTTATGGTCAGGGGTGTCACCACGACATGAGGAACTATATTAAAGGGTTGCAGCATTAGGAAGGTTAAGAATCACTGGTCTAAGACATGTCCAGTAAACCTCATCTGCTTAGAAATAAGCAAAGAATCTAAAGAAGCCAACAGAGGGTTATGCTGTTGACAAAGCACCGCCGGGGAAAGAGACTCTCTGGAGAAAACATAACAGCTGAGAACAGAAAAGGAAGCTACCAAAAATGTAGCTCGAGATGACACAGGCTGAATTCCCCGAAGCTGTCCATAGGAAAATTCATTTGTGAGAGGCTAATTAGTCATGACACCACCTTGTTTCAGATATAATTGTTCTAGCACTGTCCAGGTCTCTGTGGGTCAGCGTGTGATAAATTTCCATTACATATGATGTTTGGGCAAAGGAGCCCTGGTGACACAGTGGTTGCACGTTGGCCTGAAAACCGCAAGGTTATCCATTTGAAACCACCAGGAGCTCTGAGGGTGAACGAAGAGCCTTTTTCACTCCCACAGAATTATCTGTTTCAGAAACCCACAGGTGTGATTCCATTCTGTCCTACAGGGTCGCTCTGAGTCAAAATCAACTCCGTGGCAGACAGTTTGGTTTGGGGCTTATGTTTTGGTTACCAGAGGAAAGTGTGTTTGGAAAAGGGGGTCAGGATGAAGCATAGAAAGCTATAATATCTTGATTATCTATAAAAAATAATCTGTTGTTTTAAACCTTAATAACGTTGGTGGATCTCTAAGAACCAGAGATTCTTCTTAAAAATCTTAGCTCCATCTCTGAGAACTGATCATGGCAAGCAGGCTTTGAAATTCAAATCCAGGCTAAAGAGCAAACTGAACTTCCCTGCTTGACCAATGTGAGTAGAAACAAGACTCAGGGGTCTTGGTTCTTCCATCTAGTCATCAGCCCTGATGCTGCCAGAAATGTTTGTCTGCAGTGACTTAACTTGGCTAGATGGTGTTTGTGCTGGGCTGAAGCAGGTCAGGGCCCCACTTCCCTGCACATCCCCCAGGTCAGCAGCAGATAGCCAGATAAGAGACCAATCAGACCAGATGCCCCAGGTTCAAAGAAAACTGCAAGAAGTCAACAAGCATTCTGGGGGTTCCCAGAC